>JZLH01S0526838.1:73290-90101 GCA_001188425.1 Eucidaris tribuloides
AACATTCAGGGTTACAGTACCTTGAGTGGGGCAATATCCAAGATCATGATCTATTTCTCATGATTCCTGAAAGTAGTTCTCTGGGGTTACTCATCAATTCAATTCTCATATGAGCCAAAACATTCAACTTGTACCAAGTCTGAGCTGTAAGGATTTTACAGGTACCGTACACAGAATATTGCAGTTTTGAAATGTGGTGGTACAGGAGATTTCTTTGAATACCTGTATGAACTGCATTAAAGACAAACCCCAAAATTCTATACAATTTACAAAGACCAAGATCACTTTTAGCAACCCATTTGCCAGCAGACGCTCACTACCTCAATCAGTCAATGATTTGGGGTTAGAGAAAAATGTCATGATTGGAATCGTCAAGACTTCTAGGAAGAAAGAAACGTATAGAGATGGCCCAATAATGTCAAAGAAATGATGGATAAGAAAGCCGGGGAGGGGGGGGGGAGGTGATTGATGGAGGAATGCAAACAGGATCAGGAGGGGTCGGTTGAGACCTGGGTCCTATCTCAGAAAACTTGCAATTAATTGCAAATCCATTTATCAATTGTAAGTCTTCAAATTCTGGATTCTGATTGGTTTACAACTGAGTTGTAATCGATTTTTGAGAGTTGCAATCAATTGCAAATTTTTATGAGACAAAGCCCTGATCACACTTATTCATTCATTAATTCACTCTAAGATTAAAGTGATAGGCTATTAAACATTGTGGAGCTTCAATTTAAAAAACTGTCAAATTTTGATATCTGAACTACATAGTAGAGTTCATATGGACAAATAAACACCCTAGAATAAAAAAGTTTGGAAGGTTACACTGCCAATGGCAAGTTATGCATGAATAAACAATTAAAACTCAGGCGAGTTTAAATAGCATAGGTGTACACGCAGTAAGTCTATGGGAGAAAATGGGCAGGTGAATCCGATTAACTTATGATTTTCACTTTTTTAAAGCACTAAATAATCATTTTGAAATTATATACAATTTTTTCAGGGTGTCATTTTTAGACCTTATCAAAGACACTGGTAGCATGGGGAATCATGTAGTTCAGATCTTTTTTTTAATGTAGTAAATGTTAGCCAGTACCTTTAAAGGGAATTGGCAAGATTAGAAGAAGTCCTCAATTTATGACACAACGCTCCAAGAATCAAATACACTGTTTAAAGTTTCTACTGTGAAATTTCCCTCTTTGTTGTACAATAAATATCAGAAAATGCCATGACACCGAACTTGTGTTGTTTAAAGGTACTGACTAACATTTACCGTGCAGTTAAAAATATCTGAGCTACATGATTCCCCATGCTACCATTGTCTTTGATAAGGTCTAAAAATGAAGCCCTGAAAAAATTGTATTTCAAAATGATTATTTAGTAGTAGTAATCTGTAGGGTTTTTAAATGCGCGGTTTAGTCCCGAGCTTACGGGGGGTGGCCGGATTCCAACCTACGCACTTCAAGCAGAAATAAACCCCTCAACCGCTCCCTCACGTTTACTCTAATTCGCGCATCCTCCTCCCTCAAACCCACCCTCTACATCTCCTCGCACCAGCACCTGGTTCTTCGCATGTCTTCTTCGGTCGCTCGCCCTTCGGCCCTCGACCAGCCACCTCAAACTCAAGCGCCCTTCTCAAACATGATCAAACAATCCCTCGCTGACAACCACATGTCCATACGCAAACGTAACTCGTTCAGCCTTCCGCCATCTGACCACCGCTCTTCCAAACCAACATCTGCATCAAACCTCAGTCTTCTTCCTGTCCCATCAGCTTCACACCACTCATCGGCTGCTCACCAATTGCTTCTCTCAGTCCTTCTCAAGAATTCCCATCCTTCACTTTTCACTCAAAGCACCACGTTTCAACTCCCATACAACATCGCCGATCTCACACAACTTCTATAAACTAATCTTTCATCTTCAGCGGGAACCTTTCCATATACAACACTCTCCGCATTCCCTAAATTTCACCCATACCAAATCTTGCCCTTGCTGTCACAGCTGCCCTGCACCCTCCACTCACACTCCCTGTCCCCACAGTATGAAAACTCTTTCACTGTTTCCACCTCGTCACACAACTTTCAACATGTTCCACATCTCTCCTGTCCTTTTTCACATTTTCCACACACAAAATCTCTTGCCACCTCGGGTCACTCTCTGCATCCTTGTGCATCTCCCATGAATCATTTCCCACACAGCACTGAATTTGCCCTCACCCTCTTTCCACACATGCCACATGGGTCTACCTTACTCACTGATACTTCCTCTTCTGCTCCACTCACCATCATTTTCGTCTTTCCAAGGTTTACCTTCAAACCCTTGCTCTCAAAAGCCATCTTCCACTTCCAGAACTTTTCCCTCATTCCCTCCAACGTCTCACTCATCAAAACCAAATCATCAGCATACAGCATCTCGGTCATCAAACCTTCTCTTGCATTCTCTGTAACCACATCAATCACAATTGCAAAAATCAGTGGCGATAACACAGAACCTTGATGCACTCCCACTTCCACCTCGAATTCCTCAGATAACTCTGACCCAACTCTAACTCTTGTTTTAGCCCCTTCATACAAACTCATCATCACTCTGACCATTGCCTCCGGTATACCTTTCTTTCTCATCGCCCACTCTATCACCTTCCTTGGGACTCTATCAAATGCTTTCTCCAGATCAGCAAAACACATGTACAACTTCTTTCCCTTAGTCTCTGTACTCTTCCTGAAGTCTCCTAGAGAATAAATTTAGTGCTTTAAAAAAGTGAAAATCGTAAGTTGATCGGACTCACCTGCCCATTTTCTCCCATAGACTTACTGTGTGTTACACCTAGGCTATTTTAAACTCGCCCCGAGTTTTGATTGTTTATTCATGCATAACTTGCCATTGGAAGTGTAACTTTCCTAACTTTTTTTTATTCCAGGGTGTTTATTTGTCCATATGAACACTACTATGTAGTTCAGATATCAAAATTTGACAATTTTTTAAATTGAAGCTCCACAAATGTTAGCCTATCACTTTAAAGGGACCGTAAAGTCACAAGTCGTGGGCGTTTGGACCTGGCCCGACTCGGGAATGCCCGTATACTTTCCGAAAACGAGCGCACACAAATTGTGTGCAATTCCCTATGCAGCACGTATTCACCCGAAGAAAGGCGAACTAAGCCCAACTAACCCTTATCGGCGATTCTGTTCACAGCTCCACGCTTGTTGTTACGCACCACTGAACTCTACACTACGTAGCATAGAGTTCAGCGTCACGCACTGCCTTGCAATAGGGGCAAGCGTAAGGTAAATAAACGTACATAGATTACGAGCGGCGCGTCCCTTTAACTTTCGATGGAATCCATTCTATCGGGGCCAGAGGTCAATTCAATACTGGTGAATGGTGAATGAATGCTTGTTTCTCCTCAAGTAAACAAATTCAAGACAAATCCTTCCAGCCTGGATATACACTCTAGCCCGTACATACATTTTGGTATATTTTTTAACTCACTCGGTTCTTGGGACATTTTTTACTTCTCCCGATCATGTCACTGGCCTTTGCAGATAATGTTCAACCATCAGAAAGATATTAAAAATCCTATTCATTATCTTGGCCTTTGTTCTGTGCGTGTAATTTCAATTTCAATCAAGATTACGGATATTGCATTTGACAAATCACATGAAATATGGGCATGATGTTTTTATAAAAAGTATAAACAGAAAAATTCTAACCTTTCAGACATCCAGTGCTGTCAATTCTAATCTTCATATATACAGCTTTGAAGCATAACTAGATATCACATGCCTGTATATTTCATTTATGAGATAGGCCAGCTACCCTGAGGCATATAGTCCAAAGCCATGGATTTCATAAATTCAATAAAATTATGTGATACCCACTGACATTTATGATTTCACTATGAAAATAAAAATCATTGAGTAACTGGAACAGTGAGTCCATACTGCAGCTATAAGAGTCAGACAAGACACTAGCTATTATTAAATATCATTATTTGCTAAATTATCCCTTACTGTACATGTTTCACAGTTTGGAAAAACTCACTTCTAAGACGAAAACAAAAAACATATTTCGGAGCTAATGTTGAATTAAATTCTCTTTCATCTGGCTCTTAACAAAAATGTTAACTTGTCCTCAATATTTTGAATTTTTGAATTATTCTATTTGTTAATATGACAGCCTCTATTTCATGTTTTATCATTACGATTATTATTTTACTTGACTGGATTGGAGCTTGGGAAGCGATCAAAAGTGTATGACTGTCAAAGTAAGACCAAAAAAGATCATATTACAAAATGGTCTCTTCCTAAAATAAGCACTTTTATTGTACACATACAGATTAAAATAACACCCTGAACTGCTGTGAATCACCATATTTCCATAAATAAAACAGGCTTACTCCTTTGAGCCTGAGCAAATACGTTAACTCCACTCCACATGATAAAAACGTGCCTTGGAAAAAAAAAAGATATTCATGATTCATTAAAGCTGAAGTACAGATTTAGACCACCAGCCAAATTTTTCATCAATCAAAGTATGGTATCGTATTATCATGCCTGACATCAGAAATAACAACAAACCTACCATAAAATGATCAGCAATCAGAAACCACTATGCAAATTTCATGCAAATGTCAGGTGCCCCCCCCCCTCATTTTTTTAGCAGTTTGTCAAGAATGTAAGCATTTCAGAGATTGTGATTTTCAGGGCTAAATAGATGATTTCAGGCTTATGTAAGAAATACAATTGGAGAAAAATTCATTTCTCACTATTTACCAAAATCCAAAATCTTTATAAAACTAAAATAATTACAAACTACCAAGTACTTTAACTCTTTTAACACTTAAAACTGATTTGCTAGTAAACTATGAAAGCATCTCAAATGTGCATGGCAAATTAAACATTACCCCAAAAGAGTTGACTTACAAAACAGACTTGAAAGAAGACTAAAAAACATGAAGCCTAATCACAATCGGCCATAAAGAGAGGTCAGTATGTACTACAAATTATGTTGCTTAGCAACAAGAAGGTCGATAAAACATTAATCAATCAGCTTTTTTTTATTCCTAGCACTGGAATCACAGCAGATAACAGATAGCAATTATGTAACTTTGCCATTAGATTGTAGTACATGTACTTATCGAACATGAGGGCATTCAGAATGTCATGTTACACAGTACTTTGGCAAGTCAGTGTTAGATACTGTACTATAGATGTCTATTATGGTAAGTCTAAAGGATTGACAACAATCTAGAACTGAAATGATAATGCAGATTCACGCCGCTTCAGGAAACACTTTAAACGTCCTAGTCATACTGAAACCATCAATATATCTCTCTTCTACTGGAACAAACAGATTGTGGTTTTTCTAATCACATCTGACTCCATTTCAGACAACCTTACCGACATTGATATGGATGCAGGCACATAATAATAAACATCAGCTGGATTTCTGACGCGTTAGACGAGAGAGAGGAAGCCAAAACGTAAAGGAGGGTAATCCGGCAGGATGCGTGGAAGGAGGGCAGTTGGATTTCCACACAAAGTTGTAATAACTATTGCCCTGAAAATAGTCGCAGCCTAAAATAGTTAGTGCAGCAGATTGCCTTGTCTTTATGTTTACAATTCAGTGATGGGATATGTCAACACATGGCTGGGATATTTTGTCATAAGAGGTTGTCTTAATTGCATCCTCTTGATGTTAGTTGTGGAGATGGATAGAATACAATTTGGCATTTTAGTTTAGAAGTTTACGGAATATATGAATAGCTGTATGATTCATAGGCTGCATATTCTGTCCAGACCCTTCCCCCTCCGTACTCCCACACCAGCAAGATTTAATCCAAAGTGAAATACGGTAATTTCCTTCCTGAAAAAATGGCAGAAAATGTATGAATAAAGTTAGGTGTATGACAAATTTAAAAATGAGTATCCCCAGCAAACATTTATAGTTATGATTTTAATGTAGAGTAATATGCCTAGATTTAAAAGGATAGAGTGAGTCCTTGATATAAAACCCACTGACCAGTACACATGAATTCCACAACAAGAAGATGTGAAGATGTGAATTCCACAACAAAGAGCAGTGCAACTTTTATTATGCTCCCCATCATCTATTCATTCCATACTCCTGTCATATTATCATAATTATTGTTATTGTTGTGGTGCTTATTATTATCACTGATTATTGAACAATGGGACAAGACAAAAGATTTCCCTTTAATATACAAAATAGAATTATTACCATAATTATTATTATTATCATTATCATATAATTATTATCATTATTATCATTATTATCATATAATTATTATCATTATCATTAGTAGTAGTAGTAGTATTAGTATTATTATTATCATTATTATCATTATTATCATATAATCATCATATTATTATTATTATTATCATAATTATTATCATTAGTATTATTAGTATTAGTATTATTATCATATAATTATTATTATCATTATTAGTAGTAGTAGTAGTAGTATTAGTATTATCATTATAATCATATAATTATTATCATTTTCATCATCGTCGTCGTCGTCGTCGTCGTCGTCGTCATTCACCTTATAATTTGATTACCATTCCCATACCTATGAAGCAACAGTTTTTTGATCGGTTCACTGAAGTCATTTACGTACATCACGCTATCAACAAAGAGAGAAAACCGAGACCTGGCAAGGAGGGAAGCTTGACAGCGAGAGAGATCACTCAAAGCCACGGCCAATCCCCAGCTCCCCCGTCGCAATTGGCTCGTTCCTGCTGACTTCTCAGAATTATCGCCGAAATACTATCATCTGCATCTCGGCATTCCTCGCTTAGCTTAGTCTAACTCACAGACTGCTCTGTTGGCAAACCCTAATCTCAATCCTTTATCCCATCCTAATCCGAAATAAGAGCGAAGCAAAGTGCTCACTGACTAGCTAGTCTAAGTTTCCAGACTGATTTTCACCTTACAGTTTCTATACAACTCTGGGATTTGGATAAAAAAACAGGAACAGTCTAACACTTAGACTAGGCTTAGCCCAAAGAAATCGAGGGTCGGCTTGCAAAGGGTGGTAAGGAGATAAGCATGTGGCCCGAAACATAAACCCCTGACTAGCCAATGGCAGGAAACGTATTAAATTATGTGACACCAGTCAGCTGATTATGTTTGGACCTGTCACTTGTCAGGGAATAGCGAGGTACACAAAGACACATCGTGTCTAACGTATGACATCAGCCATAGCGGTCAATCTTAAGGCCGGTAGGTAATTCAGTAATGTTGTGCCTCCTTATACACTGTACACACTTTAATGTGTTCGTGATAGCCTTTTGCTTTAATACCTACATGAAGGTATTACTGTACAAGGCAAAATATTAGTGGGTCTACTCTTCCATCATGAGAGAATATCGCTCATACACTGTTTTGAAATGGGTGTTAATGTGGGTTTTGATGTATTCCAACGAGACAACCTCTCCTCCCTTCCAACACCTCCGCAAATTTGGCCTTTTTTGATGCGATGGTGGCTCTGAGTCAGCATTTTTCCTTGTGAATAATTCAAAACTGTTGATCAAATTGATCCCATTTACCACGGATGAATGAGCACTGGTGATAGCGAGATCTAAACACAAAGTTTTAACAGGAAAGTGATGTATGTGTATGGGGAGGGGGAGGGGAGGGGGGAGGGGAGGGGGGAGGGGTGGTGATTAAAGTGGATTCCACCTCAACCAGATAGATGTATTAGAATATGAGATATACACTTATAAGAAATTTCCAAATCACATTATTTTACTAGAATTGTCAGGTTATATACATGTACCCTTCCCAGTTATAATCTGATCACAAACAAAGTATAGATTTTCTTTTAACAATCAAATAAAAAATGAAGAAACATAAAAAAAAACCACACATCATCACTCTTTTAATGATCTTACTCTCTTTTTTCACAGAGGACATCAATTGGTGGAACAGACTCCACTAACTTCCCTTGTTTCTGATTTTAGCATCATCAAGGAACATACCTAACTCTTCACTCTTTATGGTTAAACAACAAACAAACATAGATTTTATGTGAACTTGTATTTCATTTGCACTCACCTCAGCATGTGTTACTCTCAGAATAAGAGAGCAATTTGTATTCGGGGGAAGGGGAAGGGGGTTTACACACCCAGACAATCAATATTTTGGATGGGGGGTTACACATCCAGACAGCATAAACACAATCGAAATGAAATGATCTTGAATATTGTGCAAGGGGATGGGGGTGGGGTGGGGGAGGGAGGTTACGCACCAAAACACAACAAACACATCAAAATGAAATGTTCCTAAATATTTTAGAGGGGGGGGTGTTTGGGGGTTAGAGGGCTGACACACCTAGCTACAATAAACAAAATCTAAATGAAATGTTCCTGAATATTCTGCATGTAACTCTGGTTGCCTGGAAACATACACAGAAGCAAACATGCAAAAGGGGGAGATACTCTAAAAACTTTTAGTGCTGACCAGGCTTCAGGAAATCACATCAATTTGGTAGAAATCTATTCTTCCCTTCTCGTGCAAGCCATATTTAGTATCACTCAGCACACTTTACATGGAATATCTGGAAAGGCCTAAAAGTACCTAGTAGAATTAATAATTTTATGTATGAACATGGACGGTAGATGATTCACATATTACCAGAGAAATACAAAAAGGATCTGAAAGGATTTTCTTGAACATAAGACCAAGGGTAAAATCTTAGGGAGGATGACTCTCACAAGGGCAAAAATGTCACACAAGACCCAAATTTCACAAATTACACTGCAAAAACCTCATGATTTTCTGTATTTTTGACAATTTCAGGGGGCTGTATTTTATGTTAAACACACAAAAAATGTGGCAAAAACAATGGTTAGCATGTCAGTGGATCATTTTATCGTAAATACCATTGGCCTAAGCGAATTGATTTAATATTTCCTACCATAGCCCTTTAATCCTTCCTCTTGTAGGCCTACTGGAATCCCCCATGACCTTTGTTCACATCAATGAATCGGGGCTCTGTCAGGTGTACTGTAAACCTCAAGCTCCTGCGACAGATGAGTAATCCTAATGAAATTGATGATGATGATTTACAATCAATTAAATTAAAGCCCTTGTATAGTTTTGAGCGATCAGACAAAATTTTCATGATCTATCTTTCAATTTCATAAAGTATTGCATCAGCATGCCAAATTCTGACCTTCAGAATTCAGATTTCACAGACGTGTCCTTCATTTGTAAAGGGCATGAGCCATGAGTTATGTTTCGCTGAGCTGCAGGAGTGGTGCAAATTAAGGCACGAAAACTCAATTGCACCGTGCAATTGAGATTTTGTGCCTTTAACATCATTTTAATTAATCTCAGAACCATGATACAGGTAACACAGTAGAGATACATGTTGCAAGCACGACCATGACACTCGAATTTATCCCTGACGTAGTGCAAAGTATTAATGTCAAAACCTGAAGTTGTTTTTCCTTTTTATATCACTCAACAACAAACATACACAGAGGGTGAACAGTTAATTCAATCTTTCCAGCTCTCTGAATACTTGTCAAAATTGAAACCTTGAACATTTTGACGAGTACTGCATTGCACAGACCATAACCAAGGCTATATGAATCATACACATTGGGCACTCTATTTTGTTTAGAGTGGATAAACTTTCAGTTCTTTTATCAACTATTGACAAACGCACCTGTACTAGGATGGGAATTGATGATGACAATGCTTTAATAGCAGGCATAGATCTTTATTAAAGTAATATTACAGGCAAACTGGTAATAATACAATTACATCATAATAACTATAATAATGATAATTATGATTATAAACTGAAATTAAAACTAAAATTACAATAATGATGATTATGATTAATATCATTATCATTACAGTATAAACCATGTGTCTTATGATCTGGATATTAAATTTACATTTTTAGGTAGGGCCTAACTAATATCTGATAATTTCTTGCAATTTGTTTTCACGAAGAACTTGTGTTAAATAACATTTGAATAATTTGAATTGTTTTATGTACAGTGAGTTATAATTATCATTTTATTGTTAAGGTTATTATCATTATTTACATTATGATTATTATTATGATTATAATGATTATCATCATTATTATTCGTCAATAATACTTACATATTCTTTAACGTTTCTTGACTTGACAGCTTTGTAGGAATAGTATGCAGGGTACAATGTGCCAAAGACTAGCCTGCAATGCATGGAAAAAAGATACAATTATAGAAATCACAGTTAACATTCATTCATAATTTTGTTGTTTGTACATACATGTATATGTTACAATCATGTAGTTCAGTCTTACTCTCTGAAACATTATGTGTAATTTAATTGTATATTATGTGATTTGTTTCCTGTTAATGTTTTTAAAGATTGATTTGAATAAATTGAAATTGAATTGAATTGAATTGAAGCAGGCATATTCATTCTACCTGTGCAGATATGTGTCATGAACTTTTCATTGTTCTAATGCTTGAAACGACAGTACTACCAAACCTCCGTGGCAATGAAAATGGTGCTACCCCCTCACTTCTGTAGATCTAGGCCAAATCCAGTAGCATTTTCACACTTGAAAGATACACTGAACCCTCTGGAATCTGATTCAGGCACCAATAATAATTGAACCCCATATCAAATATCTTTCAAGATTTGGGGCCTGTTCAAGCGCTTTTGGAAGTGAACCGTACCGTACCGTACCAAACCAATGTGTACCGTGCCAGAGTGGTTCACTTGCGAGTGTTCAGGCAAATGTGTGGGAAGCGTACCTCCGAGGTACCAATTCGGTACGCTTTATTTTCTAATCTGAGGGAATTACACGTTAAAGTATTGCAGAATGCGTTCAGGTGCTTAACGCGGTATGGTATGGTTCGCCTTGGCACGCTCTAGACAACGAGAGGTGGTCCTCCGTGGCACGCTTCTGGAGCGGTACGGTACGGTTCGCTTTAGGAGTGTTCAGGTGCCTCCTCTGGCGCGGTTCGGTACGGTACGCTTCGCTTTAGGAGAGCGCTTGAACAGGCCCTTGGGCAGCATCATGTAGGCATTAAAGCCACTGGCTAACATTTACCAAAGTTAAAAAATGTGAGCTTCACAATCCTCCACCCTCCAAGTGTCATTGACAAGGTCTAAAAATGAATCCCTGAAAAAATTGTATTTCAAAATGATTATTTAGTGCTTTAAAAAAGTGAAAATCGTAAGTTGACTGGATTCACCTGCTCATTTCCTCCCATAGACTTACCGTGTGTGGATCTACGCTATTTTTTACTCGCCCCGAGTAATAATTGTTTATTCATTCATATCTTGCCAGTGGCAGCATAAATTTCCAAACTTTTGTATTCTAGGGTGTTTATTTGTCCATTCCAACACTACTATGTAGCTCAGATATCAAAGTTTGACATTTTTTAAATTGAAGCTCCACAATGTTAGCCTATCACTTTAATATGGGCAAGTTCAGGATTCTATAAATTATATGTGCCGACTGTAAATACTCCAATGAGAGTTTCTAACCTTAATTCTAAAACCTACTCTTGTAAAAAAAAATTCACAAGTGTAGGTTTCAGGATTAAGGTTTAGAAACTGTCAAGACTTTGTGTATTTCGTGATGCATTTGCCGAATCTCAACAAATTAAATACCCTTACACTGTACAGATTTTATTGCAAAATAGGTACGTGTAAACTGTAGGTCATATAAATTTGAGGATTGAGATTCACCACAAAAAATTCGGTAAAATTTCACCCAATCTCCACTACACCAGAAATGGTTGCATGACGCAAGGGTCACATTCAAAAGTGCACTTTGCATTCATGTTCCTCCAACGACTGTCGGAATTCGTCATTTTCTATAAAAATATCTAGGGCATCGGGCTGGGAGCAGATTTGAGCTGGGTTTGAATGATAACCTGTCTGGCTTAATTTCCTCACAAGAGAACTGGCTGGGAATCGTCGTCACACGGCCGGTTCAGACCAGATGAATGTGGTCGTCCGCACTTCAGAGGGGCTCTGTGCTGCAAATACAGTCATAGCATGTATACTTGGAAACATTGTTCATTTGTTGTTTAAAGGTTTTATACAGTACACCACATGAAACATTCAAGAAACTACAGTACACCGAGTTCTGTACGAAAGTGCTCATGTATGTGTAGCTCATTTATTCTTGAATGCTGCGGGTGATCTGCTTCTCAATGATGAATCTTCATTTATTTACCTTTTGAGTGACACAAAATTTGTTTTTTCTTCAAATATGTTAGCAATTTCGTCTGTGGGAAATTGCCCAAAACAATACATTTATACCGACCTCATCACCTTTGCACTTAGCTTGTGAAACAACAACTGGTCAGAAACTTTATATTTCTGTTGCTGTAATTTATCAAATTTACACAATCAAATAGGCCTACCACTGAACATACAATTTTGGTTTCAACACTTACAAAATATACAATTAGCACGTACAACTTCATAACTCCAGTAAACTGTCAATGAAAAAATGCATCTTTTTATGCGGATTGATTATTTTTTCACTGTACTTGCAGGCAATTGGTTAAATTAATTAGATTTGGGAAATATACTCTGCCAGTTGTGCGGGCATCATGTAATCATTATCTATCCATTCAACAACAATATAATGGTTCACAGAAAACCTAGGACAAACATTTAGGGTAAGGTCATAGTTACCCCCAATCAATAACTGTCAATGGCGGCCTGTCGACTGTGATACAGAAGACAGCCAGAGAAGAACAGCTGTTTGTTGGGTATGAATCTTAGTCTATGTTCCAGACTTCAACAAAATTTGCCTAATCAAGTATCAACAATGTCAAACACGGCTACACAGTTTTACTACTGGCTAATTACTAAGCCCGAGTTTGAACAATTATTTTTGTACTTGTACATGTTCATTGTACATTCAGATGCAATTGACCGTATCAGTTATTATGTTTCTGTGTGTACAGTAATGACATCCCCATTGAAATTACACTTTGTACATTCACACAACCACTCATGCAATTCCGGGACATCTTTTCAGAAGCTTTCAGGAGGATTCAGGGGGTTTTTTTTGATTGAAACTTGTTTTAACAAACTGCAAGAAATCCTGACACTGGGGCTACATTGCTGTTACATGTTTGTTTCTCTCATTCCCATGCCACAGAAATTGATCATTCTTGTACAAACATTAATAAACGTGGATCAATTTTGTCAAATCCTGTTCTACAAGTGTGCACTGGTGACATTTTAGTAACCTCAGACGGTGTGATGCAGCATGTACATGGACACATGAATTCATACACGTAAATGATAATCGGGCAACTACAGATGGCCTATGTGTACACGTACATCACAGGCCTAGTGATTAAAGGGTGGTCACACAACTGGGAGAAGTCAAAAATGCCTCAAGAACCAAATAAGTTGAAACATATACCAGTACACTGGCTACAGTGTATGTATATTTGGCTGGAAGGATTTGTCTTGAATTTGTTCACTTGATGAGAAACAACTAAGCAGTTTACCAGTATTTAATCTCTGGCCCTGAGCATCAAATTGATCAGATTAAAAGCTACACCACAAATTACTCCATCACTGCATTTTCTGATAATAAATGTACAACAAAGTATAAAATTTTCAGAGCAGAAACTTTAAAGAATATACTTGAATCTGGAATCATTGTCTTGTCTCCTAAATTGAGGACTACTTCCAATCTTACCATTTCTCTGTAATAATGCCTGATACATTGGAAGAAATACTTGCCTCATTTCTGAGACAAGAAACATAGACTTGTCACAAGTGAGATGCCCAAATCCAGTTCAAGTTAAAACTGGGGGCCTTGGTACAAGAATACTAGCCCCAAGTTCGGTATATTGTTTAATCTCCCTGTGAGAGGAAACAAAGGAGATAGGACCATCCTTTGTTGTCTGTTAGGATCATGACTAACTCATCAAACAGGGGAGGGTGAGACGAAAATCTTTGTCTTGAATCCTGCTTTAAGTTGAGTTCACAAATATGCAGTTATTACCAGTCATAACTTTTCCAGGCATAAGTCCGACGTAATTAAAATTTTTCCGTTGATCCACCAACGCGTCCACACTATCGGTGTTAGCACTTATACCCGACATGTTTATGCCCGATAAAGCTTACCGTTATTACCAGTAATTGCAGACCTGAGATGGCGTGTGTCAAGTTGTTATTGGGTCGTAACCTCTGACCCAGATTGCGCGAAATGCAAATTGGTAAACAATGAAAAATGTCATCGCCAGTTTGGATTAGCTTAAAAGGTCACAGTTATGTCCGACCACGCAAATTTACAGTCCACACGTATTTGTTATTACCAGTAACAACTTACGGTATTACAGGACTTATGTCTGGTCTTCTTCCGATATAAATCCTTGGGTATAAGTCGCGCTATATCCGATAGAGTTATGTCCGACGATCGTTCTCACTGCAATTTTATATCTGACGCTATTACCGACACAAGTTATGACCGGTCACAAGCAACTTATGTCCGATCGTGCGGACACGACTTTAGAAATTTGTTGTAATAGTACTGGGAGTGATGGTTAGGCTGTGCACATTGAAGTTCAGCTGAATAATCAAGTGTATACATGTTTGGATTTTCTGGAAATTCACCCTCAACTTTCAAGAAATTTTGAAGTTTGTTATCAATGCACCGGCCAGCAAGCTTTATCTAGGTGTGATTGTGTACATTATATTTAAAGTGATAGGCTAACATTGTGGAGCTTCAATTTAAAAAATTGTCAAATTTTGATATCTGAACTACATAGTAGTGTTCATATGGACAAATAAATACCCTAGAATAAAAAAGTTTGGAAAGTTACACTGCCAATGGCAAGTTATGCATGAATAAACAATTAAACCTCGGGGCGAGTTTAAATAGCCTAGGTGTACACATAGTAAGTCTATGGGAGAAAATGGGCAGGCGAATCCGATCAACTTACGATTTTCACTTTTTTAAAGCATTAAATAATCAATTTGAAACACAATTTTTTCAGAGCGTCATTTTTAGACATTATCAAAGACAATGGTAGCATGGGGAATCATGTAGCTCAGATTTTTTAATGTGGTAAATGTTAGCCAATACATCAAATACACATTTTCCTAGTGATCAAAGGAGATTTCCCCCAGACATAAAATTGGATTGACAGGATTATCAAAAGTTCGATGAAAGTTAAGAAAATTTAGATAATCCGTTCACAAGTTCAAAATTTGAAAACTCAAGATTCAGCAGGGGTGGATTATCCAAATTTGCTCACACTTTTACATTAATTTGGGTTGCTCTTCCTTAATTCATTGAACACATGTTTATGCCTGGGCTTCCATTGTAATGCTATTGACCAGTCTAGGTATTGTTAGTGAGCAAACTGAGCGAACATGTAATAAAATAGTGCACTTCAGATAATAGGAAAAAATACAAATCCTAAATAGTCTGTGCATACTTAGGTATTTCTAGGTGATGATTCCCTTTAAAAAATGATCTGGTGAACTAAAGCACTTGCAATATACACTCATTGCTCTAAACTGCTAACTTTGCAATGCAGGGAAGTTGTGTGCACACAGACACAGAAACAAAGATTACATGCTCACAATTTACACACAGACAGAGCCACACACATGCACATAAACACATACACGTACACAGACATAAACACAAACTCAAACACACACACACACACACACACAAACACACACACACACACATATTTATCCTACAAATCCGAATGGGATAAATTTGTGCCTCTTGTCCAATTCATTTCACCATGCACTGTGGGTTGTTCAACATGAGATTCCCTTTGCTCCATCCCTCTTCTCATCCCGCCTGCTGGCATAATAAATGCCAACCACACATGGTAACACACACAGCCTATCACATGTCAGACTTAGTATAAGGCAGTCTCACGCCAGATACTCTACTCGGCTTGGATGCTCATGCATTTCAAGTGTTCAGTGCGATGAGACGTATTCACACACACATTATCTCCTCTTGCTCATACCTCCCCCACATTTACCAAGTACAATGACCTGAAATGTGTGGAGAATTTTATCAGCGAAGTTATTGATTTGCAAAAGGAAAAGAAAAGAACAACAACAAAATCTCCAGCAGAAATGATGGAGAAAAGATGTAACACAATTGAAACGAAATGTGTTTATATCAAATGTTACAAAAACATTAGAGATACTGACAAATTTACATGTACATGTATGATATGTGAGCTGATTTAATTGAATGAAGGATGAAATCTCCACAGTTACATGTATCAATGAAATACAATGATCAAATAAGTACAGGTATGTACGTACAAGAATTAAATCCTGGAGACAATATTTTATACACACGCAGCAGTTTGCTTCGAACTACAATTTCTAGCAGGGCTTCACTTATATAGCCTACTGTATTCTGCAGCTCAGATTTTTGACACTGAAAACATTGATAAAAAAGATGCCTTTAACACCTTGTTTACAATCTGTAATGTACTGTTTGTGCTACTGTGGAGGCAAGGGGTATTGAAAGAAAGGACAGAAATTTTGACTCCTTAACCCAGAAGGTCATCTCTATGACAGTTGCTGGGAAGATAATAGTTAGCCCAAAGAAAATAAAAGGATTCCACCACTGAATGAGTCTCCACAATCCACTAGTAAAGGCTAGAAACCACAATAGGACAATACACTTAACCATGGGTAGAAGGACTATTGTTATGCTTTGTGAATAGCCTTCAACCTTATGTGAGTTGGGATGTGAGTAGTCTCCATATACCCATTTCCATGTCCAATCTTCCTTCCAA
>JZLH01S0526850.1:1709-13693 GCA_001188425.1 Eucidaris tribuloides
ATATTTGACATTCGCTCCTGCATTCACTTTTGTGCAATCGTGTACACGTGTAGCATAGCTGTAGCTCAGTCCTGCGCTGCCACCGCGCAGGGCCGGAGCGGCACGAGAATTGTGAAAAAAACTAGGGCATGAATTAATGAGTAAAATGCATAATATCAACAGGAAATTACATACCCTTCCGATAGTGTTACATTTATGGCACCAGTGTTTAAATTTCCTAGACGTCCAGTTCGTTAAGCTATCGGCGACGCGAAATGAGCCCGATATTTGACATTCGCTCCCGCACTCGCTACTGTGCAATCGTGACATGCGTAGCATAGCTGTAGCTCCTGCGCTGCCAGCCTGCCACCGCGCAGGGAGCGGCACGACAAAATATATAAAAGTTTATTGTGAAAAAACTAGGACATGATTTAATGAGTAAAATGCATAATATCAACAGGGAATTACATACCTTTCCGATAGTTTTACATTTATGGCACCAGTGTTTAAATTTCATAATAAAAACTCAACATTTCCTGCGTTTTTTTAGTGGTTTTGGTGTGCGGTGAATATTCGCTGCTGGCATAAGCCAGCATGAGCTAACCTCTGATTGGCTAAATGCCGACAGGATCGAACAAATCGTGGAGCAAATCAGATTGCGAGAAAAGTACTATTTACGGCTTTTAAGTACTATTTGCGGCTTTTAAGTACTATTTACGGCTTTGAAGTACTATTTACGGATCCGTAAATAGTACTTTCTCACAGACTCGCGCGGTAGTGAGTTTATATTTCATCATGTGACATACTTTTAACCAATCAATGAACAAGAATATATGAAGGCAGTTTATAATAATGAATACCTACCCGGAAAATGACCTTCCGTAGTGGAAGTAGGGGTTTTGATGATATGTAGCGGGTTTTGACAATTGTCAAAAAATATTTTTAAATCCTCAAAGAATTTCAAAGAACTCCTATATATATTCCTTTGTAGACATTATTTGGATAAATCAATTGTCCAAGTTGGTCACTACTAGTATATCGTCTAAAACGAAACCCATTACGCGCGCATGCCGCAGTATCGATATTATTTTGTAGTTACCTAGGGGGAAAGTGGATTTTTGTAGGGGAAAGCTTAGTTTCGTAGGTAAAAAGTGGGGTCCGTAGGGGGAAACGCGCATGTGCATAGGGGAAATACGCATGTGACGTAGGGGGAAATGAAAATTTTGAGTGGCATGCAGACCGGGGTTCAATGTCAGCTCTCAGCAAGACGGTGGAAGTGAAATCGGCCGTGTCATTGGCACTTGCGGTCTTTGGTTTGGCAAGAAACTGCTGGTTTCTGGTTATAAGGGGTGTTTTTAGCGCCATATAGGGGGAAGTGTTGTTGATGCAACAATTTACATGAGCGTTTCTGTCGGAAATATTACCAAAATTGTGAATGGAACTTATGCTTTTACTTGATAATAAAAATAATATCATGATCCAAATGTCACATGAGAAGTCGGGTAATTTTGTGGAATTGGAAATGAGTTTGTCGACAGTCAGCACGTTGGCCACCGTGTTGATGACGTGGATGTTTACTTATTCCCCAAATCTAATTACATGCTGGTTCATTTTTTCTCGGAAAATAATAGAAGTCATGTCACTGACCGTTGCCGTGATCATTTTTTTTCTTGCTTATTATAATAACAATTGGGGAGTTTTTCTTTCGGAAATGTTTCCTGAATTTATATATCAACCCTTTATGCGCTAATGTTGCATCTCTGCACAATCGTACAATCAAATTGACGATCGTAATAATTATTTTTCTTCTTCCCCTTTGTAGAGCAGACACTGAAAAATAGTTAGTGCTCCAGATTAATAGTTTGTTTATTTGTTCTTTTAATTACTATTATGTTATGTACCGTAGCTCACATATCACAGTTTGACAATTTTTTTTTTTAAATAAAGGCTTGACAATGTTTTAGCCTATGTCTTTAAAGGCAAGTTCCACCCTGACGTCAAGTTGGTTTTAATAAAAGCAGAACAAAGAGAGAAATACATTAATGACGATTGGCGCATGACGCATGGCGAAAATTCATCAAAGAAGAGAGTAATGAATTTTTAGAGTTTTAAATTTGTGACATCACATGCGAGCAGCTTTCCCATTGTCATGTAATATAAATTTCATAAACTACCCTTTTCTCAGAAACTTGAAAATGATGTTATACCTGTGCATTCAGTATTATTATAATAAAAAAAAATTATTTCATAGATGCTTCCATAAAAAATCAATTATCATGAACCAATAAAAAGTGGCAATTTATTGAATTAATATTAAATGACATATGGGGAGCTGCTCGTATGTGACATCACAAAGTAAAAACTTTGAAATTTCATAACTCCGCTATTCTTTGGTGGATTTTCGCCAAACTTTCATCAATATGTTTCACTCATTATTCTGCTTTTATTAAAGCCAACTTGACGTCAGGCAGGTTGGACCTTGCTTTTAAGCTTACTCCTTAAACAGAAACAGTAATGGCCCGGTGAACGAACCTTCGTCATACCACATTTAATGGGCAATCTCTTTGATTTATTTCCATTCATGCCCCCAAAAATGAGATCTTGCCGACAAGTAGCAATTTAAACATATAATGGGCGACCCATTTTACCGCAATTTATGCAATTTTCCTAAAAGGAAGACATGGTTTATATCATCAAAGATTTTCTTCAACATGTTCAAATCAAGTTTAAAAACCTTGCCGTTTTAGTGTCAATTTTGCACAAAAACATATCTTTCTGAAATTGCAGTGCAGCACTGGCGTACCTGGCGTACGTCGTCACGGGAGACATTTTTTTTTGGGGGGGGGGGAGGAGTTGCAGCGGTCCGCTGCCAGACTCCAAAAGTCCCGCAAGTCCAGAAAAAGCTACTCGGGGGGGGGGGGGTAGTATGTACGCTAGCACAGTGCAGATTAAGTAGCTGGAACGGTTATCATGGAGGGAATTAGGGGTGCATGTGAAATGGAAAATGGCATAAGCATCAAAAGAGACCTATATAAGTGTCTAGTACTGTAAATATGGAGCACTTTTACAGGGAATATTTGAAAGGCTAGGAGGTCCTAATACAGAGTGTTCATGAAAAAGCGGAACCCAGCTTCCACCAGGAATGTATAACATAATAAAAATAATTATGTTTATTGCAACACGTCATCGCAAAAATTATTTATTACTCTTTCATTCGATACCATATTTGTAATAATTAAGACTTGAATTATCGAATTACAAACATTTTAAATAAACAATGTCAAAACTGCTTTGCTGGCAGATTAAGGTCTTTTCATCAACACGGTCACAGATGGTTAGTCACTGAGACCTCCCCTATCTGAATCTTGTGCGCAAAGCAATTTTGACATTGCTCATTTTAAATGTTTACAATTTGATCACTCAAGGCTTAATTATTACAAATATAGCATCAAATTAAAGTGTAATAAATTATCTTTGCGATGACGTATTGCAATAAATATAATTATTTTTTATAAGATAATATATTCCTAGTGGAAGCTGGGTTCCGTTTTGCTAAACACTCTGTATATAGGTAATATTGAGATGGATGATAGTATGAATTATTTCTTGTTTTCAACATATTCAGCAAGATAACGTAATCAGTTCGGTTACTTCGGTGACTGTTTCACATCATGGCCCTGCGTGATTAAAGAAAACAAACTATAAGGTATGATTTAAATAGTCAAAAAAAAAAACGCTAGTAAGCATGTAACGAATATCAAAGGTAAGGACAAATAAAGATAAGTAACATGACAAGGGTGAGAATGATTTAGTTTGTCTTGCTTGATGCGCTACTACTTGGCAGCTCAGCTAGGAATACTCCCCACGGAGTGGAAATGGTCCACATCTTTGTGCAGGTTAGAACTCAGTATCCCAGTGACCATGGGTGATGCTATCCAAGCGCATAGAGACCGATCTCCGATAGGTATTATGCGCTATATAAGAATGGAATATTATTATTATTATTAATTTACAATCCCGAATAATCATAATTTAATTGATATACAAATAACTTTATTACGTAGTGCGGTCATAGCAAGTCTACGTGATACAGTCAATACAAAATTATGCAATGAGTATACAATTATCCGACTACGTTATTAAAAAAATATATAAATATACATTATGAGTTGCCTGCTTTGGTTTAGTACTCAGCATTGCCTAAATTCCACAAAGTCTGAGAAATATATTTATTTGATTTGAGTTGTTTTGTCCTTCTGTATACGAATAATACATGTGAATACAATACAAACACAGCAGAAACTAAATCGGACGAGTGGGAGGGGGCGGAAAGCGAAATAAAAAATACCCTCGCGCTGGTAAAAATCGCTCTGAGGATACATATTTTCGTTAAAAAATGCAAAAGTATGACTTATACCCCCAGTACAGTTAAAAATCTATGTGAGTCATAGTTATGATTTGAATACGTTTGCAGATAACAAAACTATCAAAAATGTCAAAAAAACTGATACAAATAATAGTAAGCTTGAGGGGGGGGGGGGAGGGCGGTCCCCCAGAAAAAATCGAGGGAGGGTACAGTCATGTACATGTACGTCCCCCGTCCACCCGGGATCGCCGCCCATGGTTATGATATATACGATAGGTATATTGCCGAGACAGACTGTCATCATTGTAGGAGTGGATGACAGCCCCCAAACGAGATGAAAGAAGTTTGCATAGAATGAGTAGGCCTAATGTAAATATTACGACATGGATGAAAAACGAGAGAGAAAAAATAAAGTAATTACGGAGTTGAAAGATACAACAACAAAACAAAATGAGAGAAAATAAATCGATAGGAAGTCATAACAATTTGAAATTCATAAAACATGATTCATTATCAATAAAAAGGTCGTCCTAATGTGGAAATGTACAAAATAAGAGTTATTTGTTGTATTCTGACTGCAATTGTTAAATCACGGCAGGTTTAGTCGAATGTACTAAGAATACTGCATAATTTTGTTGTGTCAGCATAAGCTTTTCACACATTAATTTGGGCCTTACTGCCTTATTGATTGTTGTGCTATCATCACTTTGGGTTTTCACCGAAAATGAACATTTTGTGCTGAGGTTGTTAAAACATTTAAGACATTTATTCCGTGCGGTGATGCGTGACAATTGAAATCTTGTAACGGCGGATACCATGCACATAATAGTCGATTGGTTCCGGGGGGTGTGCAAAAGAGTCCAGAACATCCTCTTTGCTGGTCACATGATCCCCAGTGTCATATATCCTATAAAAAGGGGATGCAGGTCTCCTTGTGATCGTTCAGTTGGGTCGAGGAGAAGCTGGTGAGAAAGTTTTACTAAACTCGAAGAAGCCGTATTATATTAGTCTGGTTGCCTGCTCCACTCAGTGATTGTACGCCATGGACGCGAGAAAACTTCTCCTACTATTCTCAGCGATCGCCGCCTGTGCAGTTACATGCCAGGGAGTGGGACAAGGTAGGACAATTTAAAAACGTTAACAAAAAAAGTCGAAATTCACGGAATCTTAGTTTAAACTAAGTCAATATTTTTTAACTTAAGCTATGATTTTGAACTGATGAATTAGGCCGTTCGTCATGCATGATATTATTGAATTAAAGTACATTTTTGTGCTGTTGTGTGTCCATGTTCTCTCATGAAATACAGTGTGTCTCAAAAATAATTGTGCAAGTTAAAAGCGCCCTCTTAGGCAGGGGCGGCGGAACGTATTTTCGTTTGGGGGGGGGGCAAAGCCAAAAAAGGGCACTTGTGTGTTAAAAAGGGCATTGGGAGCACGCACATATTTTCACCATCAGATTACGTTTTTGATTGAAGTAGCTAATTTTCCGCGGTAATATGTAACTTCAGCCAATCTTTCTTGAAGGGCATTGCTGATTATGAAAACATGAAATATATATCTACTCCGCGAGCGAGCGTAGCGAGCGAGCGGTTTGGCAAAATTGGAAATTTTAAGTTGTAAAATTCGTTTTTGTGGTCTATTCTGGCGCTAATTACAACTCAGATTTTTTTTGGAGTGTAGCAAAATCTTTTTGAAGGGGATTTATTATTAAAGCATGAAATAAATATATATCTGCTACCGCGAGCGAGCGTAGCGAGCGTAGCGGTTTGGGAAAATTTGGAAATTTCAGGTTGTGAAATTCGCTTTGTGGTCTATTCTGGGGCTAATACAACGCTACAGTACCCTATAAAGACCTTATAATTTAGACCGCAAAAATAATCTCCTCTTACGCTAAGTATAAAAAGTGAAAAATAAACAAGATAGATCTAAAATATATATTCTAATTACAATTAGAAATTTAGAATCTTAAAGACGTTTATAACCATAAACAAATTCGTAAATTAATCTACATAGAGTCTACAAGCGTTAGACCTAAAATTGGAATCTGACTTTATAATAACGTTAGATTCTAACGTAGATATAAGTTACATCTTTGAATAGTGCTTCAATGTTTAATGAAATATAGTCCACCGGATGGTGCGGTCACTAACTGTAAATATATATATTCCAGGTAGACTTACATTAACTTAATATCCTGCTGTACAATCATAACACACCAGTATGGAGAAAAACTGACTGGAAAATCCACTTCATTATCAATTTGATATCCTTCTTCGTCCATCAGTTAAATTCTCTTATCTAATGTTATACCTATATCAAAAATCAACAGAAATCTTAAAAGCTTTTGATATCTAACATTACATTAGCTGTAGATTATTTATCTCAAATTGAAACATTCGTTAGTCTTGTTACAAAATTCACAACTCAGTCATTATTTGTAGCATAACCTGCATAAACTAAAAGAAAAATGTATGCAACTACCATTGCAATAATCTAAGTATCAAAATAAGAAATGTGTCGATTCAAATGTGAAGACCCCCCCCCCCCACCCATACTAACGATGAACACCGTGTTTATGGTGGGGCCAATATAAGAAGGGAGTGACTTATACTGTCGGTTACGCGTAAACGCGCCACTTGCACAAATACGCGTTGTGTAATGTTGCAAAATACACAAACTTCGATAAAAGCTGAACTAAAAGTACTTTTTCTTGTAACTTTTCAAAAATGTGTACCTGTTAACAAACAGTCAATAAACTAGGACACGAAATTATTTATATAGAATTTTCGTGTTAATAAAATCAAAGCCACAATTTCAGACAAATTGAAGAAGCAATTTTTATGGGTCGGTGATAAATGAAAACCTCTTTTAACCAAAAACAATATTTTTTAGGCAGAAAATTAGAAAAATAAGGTCACGTTCCAGAAACACGATGATTTCAATAATTAATTACTTTCAGAAGTATAAAGCTATGAAAACCGTAAGACACAAAGAATGTTTTATTGATTCGTACTTCAAACCAAGACTTATGAATTACTTTGTGAAAAACGAGCACATTTGTCAAGCCATGTTTCCTAAAATTCATGCGCGCGTTTCTGGTATCCGCGCATCGACCAATTCGTATGAAAATGAGTGTCTATCGCCGGTACACGCGTTTGGGGAAGTCCTGTTCTGGCTTATTTTCGCGCGGGGTATATCGTTGTTAAGTGATGCGCGTCTATTGACTCAAGTAATCTAAAGATTTCGCGGTTAACATATTGACGGGATGTTATATATGTAACGCCAATAATTTTTTATCCACATAGCGCCCTGCGCCGCTTCTAAGATCCCGTCTGTGACAATGGATAAACCCAATGCGTATACATAAACCAAAACAAACATACATGTAGCAACTAAAACAAAGAAAGAAAAAAAAAGTCACATCATGAAACTGATAGTGGTGGAGCCACATAGTCATGACCTTTCATGGCAGGACTCCAAATTACATTGATTAAATATACTGTAAGGACAATTAACACAATGCAAGAACAAAATGTGCAGGCATGCAAGATTTGCGCAAGATAGATCACATTTACAGAGTTCCAATTTTATATTCTTTTAAAGGCGATAATGAATGATAATTTTGTATTCTTTACTACAATTAAATTCCACGATTAGGGTGCGATAAATTTGGATGTGAATCACGAGAAACTTTTTAGGTTAATGAAGAAATATGGAAATTTTGCTTGCCGTGTTGTGCGGAATATTTTGAAAATACAAAGTAATTGTTGAAACAATAGATGGCAATAACTTGTTTACATGTCAGTACATGAAAGAACCCCACCTGTAATTTATTTATAAATTGGAATTTAGAAAATTCAATTTATGAAAAAAGTGGTCACTGTACTCTTGGGTGAGAATTGAGTATGCCGAACAGCTCTGTCTTTTGAAGAACAAGCAATTTATCAGATTAAAACTTCGGACAATTTCCCCGACACTATGACGAATTAAAATTGAGGTATGGCAAATCATAGTATTGTATACATAACCAGAATTTTCAATGGGAGATATTGTCTGAGTGATAAGTATGCCAATAATTCTAGCAATTTCATGAGATGAAATTAACATTTCTCCCCAGGTCAAAATTTTCGATTAATGTATATACACCTAAAAATTTTACAGAGTTGTACACGTATTGATAGATTGGCACCGTTCATACAACATCAAGAATATGTTTGGATTATATCTCTTATTCTTTGGTTATGAAAAGTCATGTAATTATTGTCAGTTTACAAGCAATGTTTATGCAAAACCTTCATTTATCTTCGTAATTCCTCTCGATTAGTATAGTAGTTAATTGCACAAACAACTAAACACGAACAAATAAAAGTAGTGTCGTCTGCAAATATGATTGGACAGAAACCTTGGACTAACAAATTGATATCATTGACATATACAGAAGAGAAGGGTCCCAATAGATCCTTGCGAAACACCAGTAGAGAAACTTTGCAATGAAGAATTTTGGTTATTCAAAGATACATACTGTTTACGTCCTTGCAAATAAACTTTTTAAACCATTCTAAAGCAATCCCCTGACTGCGCGAGTGAGAGTGTGAAGTTGGTGTATCAGAATTTGGTGGGTATAATAGTAGTGCGAATATGTGCCTTTGAAGGTCTAAAAAATACTATACAAGTATTATATTTTCGAAAAAGATCACTTACTTTCTTCACAATCGAGAAGTGCCATATATGTACAATACCTATCTAAAGGCCAAATTTGTGTTTTATTTGTTAAAGAATGTTATGTTTTACTATGAATATACTAGGTCTATTATACACGCAGCATTTCCAAACTTTTGAGAACACTGATAACAAAGATTATTAGCTTCTGTATAATTAGAACAAGGTGCACTTTTTCCATTTTATAATTGCAAGACTGTGGCAATCTTCAGTCATCTGGAAAACACCCTTCTGTGTATAGATAAATTGAAAAAAGAACATAAGACATGTGATATGCAATGTATGAATTTTTAAGAACTTGGTTCTAATCATCATCCCAGGCTTTTTCCTATCTTTCATATTAAGTTAAATTTGAAGATTTCTGCAAATAATAGTTTAAAGTACAAAGAAATCTGATAGTGCCAACAAGATATTTAAGTGGATTATGTAAACATTAGGAAGTTTTCTTGCAAGTTTTCCCCACTTTACAAAAAATCATTAAATTTCAAAACAAGTGCACGGTCTTCTATTAAAGAACCATCATATTCTATAACCTTACTTTAACATCTGCGTAATTCTCTCAGTAAACCGATAACAACATCCACGTTCTTTTTATATCACATCTACAAACAAATTTTTTCTCATATATTCTCGTTTTGCTGTCTTTTATGCATTGGTAGCAATTTCTATGTACTGAAGTTTGTTGCCCGATATGATGTTGTTATTAATAAATTTTCATACATTGTGATTCTTTTTACTCCATAGTCGTTAATTTTAGTTCAGTAAAACCATGGAAATTACATCTTGCCATTGTCCTTTTTACTTTCCTTAGGTGGAAAATGTTTGTTGTAAAAAATTAAGAATTTGGCAGAAAATGAACTGAACAAAATTACATCAACATATTCTTGACAACGTATTCACTCCATCAGTTAGACTGCAAATTCTGACAAAAATATTGAAACATAATGTCATCAAATATGACGCCGGAACATTTCGGAAGAAAGAAAACATGTGTTCAGACTGGAGACAAACACAAACTGGCATATGATCACTGACATCCTGATGATATACCACATGCTTTTCATATAGCAATAGTCATTTACATATACATTATACAATAACTAGACAGATATGTTTGCTCACTCACTCTGGTGTTTGCTTAATAAGAGGGATACAAAGACAATTGCCATGTTTCATCACAATTGAGACAAAGTTACCCTGCATATTGATTGAACTTAACTTGAATACAGTCTATCACATTATAACCCCTAGCAGAGTAGCACTTTTCGTCGTTACCAGATATTTTATAAAATGTAGTTTCAGAGATGTATAGCATCAAATAATGATTCGTCTGGTGGCCTGTAAACACATCCAGACAATGTACGGTTTGTATTAATATAAATTCTACAAAGTTAGTTTCAATTTCATCAAAAAACTTGTAAATCTGTCCATTTTCGATTTGATATTATCTTATATATAGTCCAACACCACACCAGAGGACGATTTCATTTCTACCTTGCATAGGTATGTATAACCAGAAATATTATTGAGGTGGCAAGAGGCTCATCTATCATTGTAGCAGGTTTCACGGAACCCGATTACAGTAAAGTCAATATCGGTAGATTTACACACAACAAGCATATTCTCAAAATTTTTCTTTCAAGCTTCGTACATTGAAATGTGATTGAAAGCAAATCGAGTGTCAAGATCCAGTTCATGGTTTAAATTTCAGGCCTCATAAATATTTTACCTTTAAGAATACTAGTCAGTAATTTTTCAATCATCGTGCAAGATC
Organism: Eucidaris tribuloides; assembly: GCA_001188425.1. Lineage (NCBI taxonomy): Eukaryota > Metazoa > Echinodermata > Echinoidea > Cidaroida > Cidaridae > Eucidaris > Eucidaris tribuloides. The sequence continues at coordinate 12,548 of JZLH01S0526850.1, forward strand.
ATTGCTAAGGCAGCTGACATGAATCCATCTATTCAAATAACTGTGTATCTCGAGTGCCTATATCAATTCGGCCTGCTACAGATTGACATAATTTAGAACTGTTAGACATAACACATAAAAATACATAAAACATTACTTACATGTAGAAAGTTACTAAGCCACAAATCATTAAAATATGTCGTGAGAGTAAGAAAAGTAACAAATAACGACCCATCTGGAGGCATTACTCAATGTAAAAGACATCATAATATATACCGGTATATCATGTACGTCCATTCCAATCCAATGCCACAGCTATCACAGTTTTATGAATCTCCTTGCACTTTTATGAGTGTTTTGAGATTTTTTGTGTGCCCTCTTTGTTTGTAGCCCTTACTCATACTAAGTTAAAGTGAAGTTTTTTTAAATAACGCACTTTCTCACTGAAGTTGATTTGTTTTTCTTTTGTTATTGTTTTATATTCTATGTATTTTGCCCCTGCCGGGTACTTCATAAAAAGAAAACTTTTGTTCAGAGAGGCAAATATGAACCTATAAGGCATTGCCTCAACTTTAGGCCCTCGGGGTGCAAACTTGGCCCTCTCCATCTTTTATTCTTTGTGAACATTTAGTCTTTTCAAGCGATGAAACGTGTCCTTCGTGATGAGACACATCCCAACGTTCTTTTATTCTCTTCACAATATAATTCAATTTTATGGGAAAGAATGCCCCTATTTTCTGTAACAGAAACTTGCGTAATTCTACAACAGGGCTCGATTCTGGGTGGCAAGCGGCTCGCCACCCCAATGAAAATATTTGGCGGGGACATCGATTGCCCCCCCCCCAATAATTTTGACAATGAAAAAATTCATGAAATCGTAATGAAGAAACGTCTAAATAGTAGTGTAATACACAACAAAAACCATTAAACTTTATATAGAAAATACTATATTCAAATTTCATTTTTCGGCGCGCTTTTCCGGAGGCCGGGGGGGCGCGCAAAGTTCTATACTACATCTTTGGCGCGCGCGGAGTGCTTCGAAACATTGTTTTCAAATTTTTCTTACTTTTTCCATCCCAATCCAAAAAATGGATCACGCCCCTGTTTTACAATATACAGCATGACTGCATAATCATTAATATATTCAGATGCGCTACATCGTGAATA
>JZLH01S0526905.1:11720-25010 GCA_001188425.1 Eucidaris tribuloides
AATATGACAATCATTACAAGAGCACCAGTAGAGGGGCTAAAAAAATCATACATGATTTATCAATTACTATCCTTTAAATCGAGCATTAGTAAATCTACTACAAGACGGCATATTATACACTTATTTTTATGACCACAACTACATAGCAAAATCACAGACTTGAACACAAGTTACAGAACCAGAAGGGCGCTATTGCTGTACAGAGTATATAGCAATAGCGCCCTGTAGCGATTCTGTAATATGGCACTTAATACCACGAGTATAAATTGTACTTTGTACTATACGTGTACAAAATGGGATGGTAGTTGAAAAGAAGCCGAGTCACCCCAGTGACAAAAAATCGTTGAAAATGCAACGAAAATGAATCATGTGGCAATGCATGTAAAATGCTAATTGCTAACATCACAGTAAATGTACACTGTATACCGCTTTAAACAAATAAAGCCCATTTAGTATATTTACATGGTGCGTGACCTTTTCGGGACTGATTTAATTGACTACAGCACGCTTTTTACGTAAACGGTAGATTCTACCCCAATATATCCAAGGTATATAGCCTACAGTCCGTCCTTTTTTGAGTGTTTTTTATGTTCTAAGAATTATTCATTTGTTATAGTATACCTTGTTATTGTCATGAACAATTATAAAATTAAAGTTCAAATGTACATGTAGCTTAAAGCGCAAGTTTAGTTTTGGCGATTTTTTCATATTTGAAATCTTTATGCCCAAAGGTCATACCAATAACGAGATTCTGAATGTCTTTAGTTTTAGTTTTTATTTTTGAAATTAATAACGAAATCTGGGGGGGGGCACCGAGATTTTCGATATATAGCATCTAAAGGGTTAGTAGGGTTAAGATTATCTGAATTACTTCTCATCAGAAGATCAGAGTCGGATCTTTCTGATGAGTATCAATTTCAGATACTTGACACCTTATTAACCCTTTGTTGCTATATAGTCGAAAATCTACGGTGTAAAACATAGTCCGAAAATCCTCCGGGTACCCCCCCCCCCGTAGTATTTTTTTTATTAATTAATTGAAAAAAACCACCTAAACACATTCAGAATCTGTTATTGGTGTGATATGACCTTTGGGGTCAAAAAATCTCCAAAACTGAACTTGTGCTTTAATACAGTATGTTCACTTGTACATACATGTATATTTTACATGGTGCATTAATCTGCTGACTGAAGACTGATTAAACTTGCAACAGGGTGCATTTACTGTTGATTTGAACCGGAAATATGTCAGGCATTAACTCCAACGGATAAGTGCGACCTTTAAGTGTTCAGGTAACTTCAGCATTTAATGCTTTTTTTCCAGAATTATAATGTAAAAAGAGTTAAATGTGGTTGATAAACTTTGTTCACTTGATTAAAATGGTTCTTTAAACTTTTACTGTATAACTCATGTGTTTTGTTCTTATATCCAAAATATAGTTTTTTGTAGTTTATGGTACGATAAGGCTATTGAAATCTACAAAAATTAATCCAGCAACATGTAAAACATACAAATAGACACAAATATCTTATAATTTGGATAAGTACACGGGTTTCTATAAGACAATAGGCTCCAAAGCGCCATCTTGGAAAATGACCGACACATAATTTTCTTGTCATCCATGGTACGATAAGGCTAGTGGAAGCTGCAGAAATGAATTCAGCAAGCTGTAAAACATATAAATAGACACAAAGATCATATGATTTGGAAAAGTACTTGGTTTTCTATAGGAAAAAAGCTCTAAAAACTCATTTTGGCGGCCATCTTAGAAAATGGCCACATCTTGGATTTTCAGTTGGCACGTCGGGTAGATTTGCTTAGTAGATCCGTATAGGAACTCCTATGCCAAATTTGGTGCTTATATCATAATTTGCACGATTCTTGAGAAAAATTGCTCTTCTATGCCGTACATTCTCTCTGATAAATCCAAATGTATTTGGATGTCTTACCAACTTCATCTTTCAGTTAGCCTATTAGTTTCAAGATTAACATCAACACTATTACCCCCATTTAACACTTGTGAATACGAAGTCTTGAACTGAAAATTTATTGAAGGGCTGTTATTTTTTCAATATTATCTATATATTTTGTACACTTTAACATGTAATGCTAACATATAACTGAACAAATACGACAGGCGACTGTAAAGTATTGAGCGTAATATATAAGGGCAATTCCGTGAATTATTGGACAAATGACAAATTATATAAATTGCTCTATCTGGAATCTTATTACATTTTAATGGTTTGAATGGGTATGAATCATGAAGAAACAATGCGGGACATCATTTCCACTCTAAATTTTACGTCTTCAACAGCACCCTGTAGGAGAATCAGAACCATACATGAAATACCACATGTGGGACTAGTGTGACTAAATCTCAGTTTTATGAAAAACCATCATTTATTGTGCAGTTTTTTCCATGCCAATAGCCTCTTCTTATTGTGTTGAAAGTAATAAAGCCCCACATATGCATACTAAATCTGAAAAAGACATGAATAAATGCAACTTTATGTGGATGGACAAAATGTAACGTAACTAACCGTAACGTAACTAACCATGTTTTTGATGTTGTAGCTAAAAACGAAAAGATTTTTATCAAGAAGTTATATATCAAATGACTTATCAAGACACCAGAAATAGCATGAATACCACAGTTTGTTTCAGTTGAAAACAGGTTGAGGAAACTTTGAGGACAAAGACATGTCATTTTTTCCATGTCCTTTTTACGTAACGTAACTAACCATAATTAAAGTTCTTATTATTACCCACTAAAACATGTCTCATGATTTTGCTTGATGTTGTGAAGTAGGTGCCAGTCTAGAGAATTTTCAGTACCAAAACAGAGAAATAATATAAAAGCATATTCATGTAAGAGCCAAATGTTGAGGAAATTTTGTCATAAAGTGTAACGGAATTGCCCATAAAGGATTATGATGAAGATGACATTAGATTAAAAAAATTTCTGCGCTTATCTTGACCCTACTTGGTCATATTAAGTTTTTTCATTTTTTCAGGTTCTTCAAATTTCTGTATTCGGTGTTTGGTAAAAATGCAGAGTGTCAAGGAAAAAAACTTGACACTCTTTGTTTGAAGCTAATCCAGTAAGTTTTTTGAACAATGTGTGACGTAGGAGCTTCGATTGTTAAGACTTCTCCTTGGTGTTAGGCTGATAGTGGTGAACCCAAATCTCATTCATAGTAACAAATCAGCAGCTGCAGATACTTGATGTCGCCTGATACCCAAGTTTGTCTATTTTTTTAACGAAACACCAATACAGAAACTTCAAGAACATGTGAAATAGAAATGAAAACAACTACGACTAAGAAATATGGTGAGTAGGATCAAGACATGTGAAAGAATATCTTTATCCAGCATGTTAGGCTCAAAACGTTTAAGTCTTCCCTCGTAGAGTAAAATATAAAAATTTCTTTACAAACAACTCTGCTACCGGAACGTACTGTAAATGTTACGGCAATTGTCTGTACAGTATAGTAAACCAGCATTTTCATATTCAGCAATTACGATCAATTTCCATTAATCTTGTAAATTAACGTACACATACGATGCAAATCATTATTTTCTTTTGTCAAGAGTGTAGGTCACGTTAATAAATTGCGATGAAAATATACTTTCTGTCGTTCCTCTATGCACCCAATATGTTTGATGAAACTATGGTTAATCATTCCTCGCGGTGGTACGTAGGGGCACAAGGCGATGTTTTTGCGTTCCTGGGAGTCTTAATGATATGTCGTTATTATGGAATTTAGCAAAGTAGTAGGTCAGGGATATTATCATCTATTTTACGATGATTGAATGGAATAATAATCTACCGTAATTCCTTGTACCGTAAACAGGTTTACAAAATTAATATGAAAAACCTCCGACATTATACCAACCAATCCTAATGATCTCGGACTAGCTGCCCCACGCATTGGTAGAGTATGATGTAAGGTGGCGCTGTTACACCTCTTGCAACGCATCACATTGAACAAGGGGTAGACTATTAAATACTTGAAGTCTAACAAAACTGTCTTCAATTTGACCAGCCATCAATGCAACGCCTGGTCGCAGATGACGCTCTTCCTGTCAACTGCACATGTTTCAAAACCTGGTTATATTTTCTACGTTCATCGTGTGACTGCCATCAACTAGCGATAACCTGGTGTTAGATCAACAGAATAAAATAATGCAATATTTCACAAAATTAAATGTACAGGGGGTGTTTCATAAAGCTGTTCGTAAGTTACGAACAACTTTACGAACGACTGGAACATGTTCTTGGGTGGAAATCAGATTCTCATTCATTTACATATAGCACAAGAAGGTATCACCAATCGTGCGTAAAGTCGTTCGTAACTTACGAACAGCTTTATGAAACACCCCCAGGTCCAACGTTTAAATGTGACTGAAAACGAGAAGAAACAGCCAGGCTCGTGGCCAGGAGGTGAGTGCGTAGACGCACCCCCCCCCGCAAAAAATTTAAATAGTCCACTTTTTCAAAAGAATGTATATTAATGATAGGTTTTTATTTATTGACTGTCCATTATACGAAACCACAGTGTTAACAGAGGGTTAAAATATGGTCATTAAACCGCCAGAACTCAAGAGCTTCAGGGGGCTCCGCCCATGAACCGCGATAAATTATCATTATATTTTCAAATAACCCGCTATCGGCATAGGAAGTGACAAAACGTTTGAAAGTGGGGCGATTTTTTTATCTTTTTTTTACTCTCCATTTCACAAAAGAATAGTATTATCAGAGGGGGAAATAAGCACATAAACCGTAAAACTATGATCCCATGCACGTCAAATTATCACCATGTTTTCAAATGTCTTACTATCGGCATTTCACCACATAAATAAAAAGAGTTGCTCAAACAATACTTACTTTAGTGCTCAATCACGTTTTGAAAGGCAAATTAGTATATTCTTTAGTAATATTCCATCGACGCAATAATAAATTATTAATATCAAAATTCATACCTTTGGAAGTTCCAAAAAGTTTGAAAGTGGAGTGGTTTTTAATCATTTTTAACTATCAATTTCATTAAAAAATAGTGTCAAAGAGAGTTGAAATACTACTGCTAGAACCCATTTAGCTTCAGATAGCTCCGTCCCCTGACCCCGCCCAGGACTCTACTAGGGATTCTAACACCTCCTTGATATTGACATTATGTCTCCGTCTCCGCACCGCATCAGCTTTGGATCAACATCTGATTGAAGTTCAATATGAAGTGACTTAACCCGGCCTAAATTAACCTGCACTGTAAAAAATTACCGTATTTTTACGGGGAAATTACGGGGAACCGTAAAAATAATAACGGCTGTTTTACTGTAATTTTTACGGTTTACGGTAAAAACCTACGTTTTACAGTGGAAAACCAGTAAAAGTTTTTTTTACGGGAAATGGTTGGCAACTCGCTGCAAGGAATTCCGCCGTAATTTTTACGGTTTTCCGTAACTTTTACTGGTTTTCCACCGTAAAAACGTAGGTTTTTACCGTAAACCGTAAAAATTACCGTAAAATAGCCGTAATTATTTTTACGGTTCCCCGTAAAAAAGTACGGTAATTTTATTACAGTGTGGGTTAAATCAAACCACTTCTGGAGGTGGTTCCACTCTGAGTAGCTCTGCAGCAGCACCGGATCAACACCCAATGTGAAGTGAACCCCGATCAGCTCCGGATTAAAAATTCTTCAAGCTGAGCGGAAAGGTCAAAATTCATTGTACATTTCCCTCTCACACGCCAGGTGGGTAGCGAGTATAATGTACATCTGTGTGTGATTAACCAGACCTGGCCTGTGATCACTATGCATTGCATGGAGGGTATTTCCAGCCAGTCAATTTTGCTTCTGTGCAGGGAGAGAAACCATGGCAACAAATCAGAAACTGAGAGACGTTTATATGAAGGGAACCCACCAATTTGATGTAGAGTCAATCCGGTGTTGATACGGTGTTTTCAGGTCAATATGAAGGGAGTTAAGAAGGAGTGCCGATCCGGAACAACACCGAAGCAGCATTGCGATCGGGTATTTTTATATGAAGGAGGTTTAAGGCGTTCAACTGGAGCCCACCCCTTAGGATGGTCAGCTCCTCCCTCACATTATGAAAAAAAGTCTTGAGTCCCTGTCAAAGGTCGGTTTTCTTGACTTATGAATCCCCACCCCCTCCTCCTGAAAAATTCTGGTCACGGGCCTGAAGTTACAGTTAGTTATGACACTTAGTACTCGGTATTAAATGTTGACATAAATTATTGGCGGTTACATTTTATATACAGGGTGTGCCTTAAAAAGGTAACAGAAGTTCAAAGATCAACCATTTGAAAAATGCAAAATTTAATAACGTTTAAATTTGATTGTAGAAGAGGGAAACTCTTTGACTTTCATTTGTCAACACGCTTACATCATCACTACCACGGATCACTGCATTAGTCAACACGATTACATCATCACTACCACGCGGTTATAGATACAAAATCAAGTTTTCCAAGTTACATAAAAATGCCCCAATCAATACCATTCGTTCAGAAAAAAATGTGGGGTAAGGCTTGCCTGACATTGCAGTTAAACAATTACCCTGTTAGATGAAAATGTAACAATCAATGTCATTTATCTGACAATTTTATTCATTCAGAAACTTATGGGAAGGGATGTGCTCACCGGAGACTGCAGCTAGACACTGGTTATGTCACATAACATTCACTCGGAAAAAGTTAGGAGAGGGGAATTAGGGGATGGTTGGTATTTCATTGAAATGAGTTTTGTTGTGAGGAAAAAAAATCGATTACATCAATAACTTCAGGAAAGTAGATTTTGTATCCTTCACCTTTAGAGGAGCCTACTCATGTGGCCCATGACAATTTTGACTCGAGCAAGATGTGATATTGAAGCTGACGAGTTACTTCTTATTCAAGTGTACACATTACTACAATGAACTGTGTATTCTTGATATAGTTGACCATTTAACTTTGGATACATTTTAGGAACACCATAATATAACATTTTACACATCAGATAGAGAAGTAAAACTTAGAATCAAGTATGTAAACAAACTAAGACAATAAAGTGCAATAATATTGTTGTTAATTTGAATTATCTGTCACGTTGTCATGTTTCACAGTTTTGCGGTTTATTAATGATTTCGACCGTATAATAAAGCAGAAAACATCAGTATTTACATAAAATACAGGTAAATGTTAATTACAAGTAACCATGTCTTATAGATGGTGGAAACGACATATCAGTGACAGCAGGGGCGGCGGAACGTATTTTCGTTTGGTAAATCGGGGGCAAGCCAAAAAGGCACTTATAATGTAAAAGGGGATTGGCGCAGCAGATATTTTCGACCATCAGATTAGGTGTTTTGCTTGAGATGTGTTTTTTAGTGCAATCTAACTCGAACCCAAGCCTTTTTTAAATGGGTTCCGAATTTGAAACATCAATCTATAGGCCTACACATAATCTGCCTGACGCCGAGCGGTTGATTAGAGAAAAATTTAGAAAGTTAAGTTGCTAAAACTCGCAATGTGGTCTTTCTGGCGCTAATTACAAGCACTGATTTTTTTGGTAGTATTTCTAAAAAAAAGATAAGAACATCTGTCTAGATCAACTTTTTCTGCTTGAAGTAGCTTTTTATTAGTTAATTTAACTGAGCAAACTTTTTGACAGGGGATTTCTGATCACTTAAACATGAAATATACATGTATCTACCTCTGCTGTAGCGAGCGTTAAGCGGAGCGAGCGGTTTTTAAGAAAAAAATTTTCGGAAATTTTCGATGTAAACTCGCTTGTGGTCTATTCTGGGGGACCCGCTAATAACAGCACTGATTTCTTTGTAGTATTTTAAACAATAAAGAACATCTGTGCTAGATCAACTTTCTTGCCTTTGAAGTACTGTTTCTTCCACGGTAAATGTAACCTTGAGCAAACCTTTTTGAAGCGAGATTGCTGATCATTTAAACATGAAATACTATATCTACCTCGCGAGCGGAGCGCGTTTTTGGAAAAATTTGAAATTTTAAGTTTGTAAACTCGCTTTTGCGTTGTTCTAGGCGCTAATACGACTCAGAATTTCTTGCAGTGTCTGTTAAAAAAGATGAAGCAACATAAAACGAATCCATAAGAATGAATGAGCAAATACGTTAGTTGAGGCAGAGATGATAAACTTAGTTTCGTTATAAATTACAGAAGTCATGATGCACATTGCGAATAGCTTCGAAGTTCTGCTGCTTAGAAAGGGGCTTCTTCTCCTTACGAGGCGGTGTTGATTTGCTTGGTTTGAAGGAGAAGAAGGGCGACCGTTCAGGCAAATACTTCACGAAAAACACTTTTTTTATCGCTGTTTGATAGACTATATAAATTGGGCCATGTAACTCACGAAAAAAATTTGAGAGGGCCCATATTTTGACCGCAGACGACTCTTGTTAGATTGAGAGGCCAAATGCCCCTTCTAGGTACTAAATGTGTCTTTTCTTTGAACATAAAGTAATTTTCTTTCTCTATGTATGTTGCGCCCATCAGACAGTAGAGGCAAAAATACAGAGAATTAAACAATAACAAAAATAACAGAAATCACTCAGTGGCGAATGTGCGTATATTAAAAGGTTTTTCACTGCACTCAGTTATGGGTTCAAACAAGATAAGGCAATTAACTTAGAAAATCGATTATTTAGCCTCTTACAATTAAATGGGGGGGGGGTGGGCAAAACAGCTAGCCTGGCATATTTTGCTACACATCTAAGAAGGGGCGGCTCTATTTTAAAACGGAGATGCTCTAAATGCCTCTTTCTTTTGGTGCGCACAAAATGTTGTTGATATAATTTATTCCTAAATTATGTTCTTATTGTATAGGCCTATTATCGTGCCTCGTTAGTGCGGCCTAAAAAAATTAAATAATAAATTTATGAATATTATAAAAGAAGACATAATATTAAAAAAAATGAGTAGACCAAAAAAGGCGTCATTTCACAAGGGCATATTTCGTTTTGAAAAAAGGGCAATTTTTTGCTATCCAAATTTTTTTGGGGCAAGTGCCCCCCCCCGACCCCCCCCCCGGTTCCGCCGCCCCTGAGTGACAGTATTTTTTATCATCACGTTACGAAACTTTTCATCGCCGTTTTGAACGAGCTCATAATTTTATTATTTCTATTTAATGTTCCTATCGCCTCAAACACGAACAGAAAATTCGACTGATTGTCTGCCGAAACAACGGCTGTGCAATGGCATAGCCGATGGGATTTAAGAGGCTGTTCGAATACGTGATCCACCGGACAATGACGAGGTCCCGAAACTTGATTCGGCTACTTCCATACAGCTCGTTCGTTACTGAGAAGTAAATCAAGATTCCGTCAAAGGGAAGCCAGGTCACAAAGAATATCATGACGATAAACGTTAGGGTGCGCATCGCTTTGTTGCTCTCCAAAGAAGACTCCTGCCGGTTTTGGTGACGGGAGAGAGGGGGTTTATATTTTTGCTTGCCTTTGCTCTGTACTCCCTGCTGCGAATCTTGCTGTGCCAACCCTGTACCGACCACCTGCTGTCGGTCGATGATGTTACGATGTTGGTCTACATTCAGCAATAATCGAATATCTCTTTTATCATTCTCTTCCCGCATTTCCTCCTCTTGAAACGAAGTGTTTCGAATCTTGTTATTGTTGCAATGACCTACGATATTTTCAATTCCAGCGTCATCGTCATCCATGTTTTCGTTAAAGGCAGCGTTAACCGTTCCGTCGTTTTGGAGATCGAAGTCGGATCGAGAGGTCGAAGTCATTGATGGCTCGACCAGCGACGGAAAGGATGACGACCCTATGGTGGTCGTCGACAATTTGACAGATCTTCGCCCCACCGCTCGGATCCGTGAATAGATTCTGAGATACAGTATGAAGATGACGAAGAAAGGGGCCACCGAGGTGAAGAGAATAGACGCCAGAGTCGAGGCGAAGTACGTGGTGTAAACCGGGAGGCAGTCGGAGGAGTAAGATGAAGTTGGATGGATGAAATTCCACAAGGTGATCATCCCAAACCAGAAGGAGAATGGAATGATCCACGTGATGATATTGACGATGGTAGCTATGCGGGTACTTCGAGCCTGGAAATGCCTTATGGGATAGAACGTGGCGAGGTAGCGATCGATACAAATGGCGACCAGACAGAATACGGACACGCCCACCGTAGCGGATTGGAATCCGGCTGATATATTACACAGCGCCGCCCCGAAAACCCACTTACTGAAGAAGATGTTAACAGAACGAAGCGGCATGCAGATTAAACCGACGAGAAAGTCAGCAACGGTCATGTTGAAGATGTAGTAGTTATTGTAATTCCTCAGCTTCTTTTCGAAGAGAAATGATAATAATATCAGGAAATTCAGTATGATAGTTAAGAAACTTGCAACACTCACGGCGGTGGCTTCGAGTTTATTGATTTGGAAACTATTAGTACTATCTCCAATCGATGTATTACCCGATGAGGTCGATGTCTGTATTTCAGTCGAAAGCCCTTCCATCTTCGTTTGAACTATTTGGCAAAAATATTCTACTCTTCTCGAGATAGGATCAGATGATGACTTGTAAATAAACTTTATATCAAACGGCTGCGTGATGTGGAATGGAGAAGCAGCTTCTCGGCAGCTTCAATGTCGGTAGTAATCAACTTACGTCGGATTGGTCAAGGCCTAGTGGTCGTCGTGGCGGCTGTAAACACAAGAAAATGGGAAGAAAAACCCATAATTTACTCGTGAATTGGATTACATTATCAGTTTTGCCCTGTCCTGGTCTACCTCATAAATAGATACCCGCACTTGCGAACCATATCCATTATTTCGTGCTCAGAATGCGATGCATCTAATTATTGTCATACCAGAATTTTTTTGAGAAATTGAAATAGAAATGGATATAATCCAATTGATTCCAGAAGAAAATAAAACAAGAATAGTAAAGATAACAATTCATCGGAATGTATTCAGATCAGACAAAAACAAGGACTGAAGATTAAAGATTTCATAACATTTGATTTAGGCCTAAACAATCTATATAGTAATATAAGAAAACAAATCTCTCTGAAAGCAACAGGCTTGCGTCTAGAAACGCCTTCTAACAAAACGAGCAAAGAGAATATTATATTTATTTTCGTTCGGATGAAGACAGTGTCGTTAATATAAAGGAAAATATGTCTTGATTTTTCATACTTATTTGGCCTGATATGTTTTTTGTGTGTTAGAGTACAAAAGAATGCTTTAAGGAGGTGACTGCTGATCCAGGTCCCTGTAATCACAATGTGGAACATTGATGGCTTTATATCAATTTATTCTGATAATGTACATCATCATCCTATTTCAGTCTATGTCGATATAAATTGTGAGGTAGATAATACATGTAGTTTCCACTTTCTGACTATTAAGTAGGTGTCTTATTTCCATATCAAGTACACTTCACTGCAGAATAGTATAATTTAACAGGTGGTCATTTTGAGACATTTATTAATTTTATTTTATTTGTTTACTTATTGATTGATTGATTGATTGATTGATTGATTGATTGATTGATTGATTGATTGATATTTTATTACATTTTATTTCATTTGCTACTTTTATAATGATGTCGATGCATGGTGCCATATTCAAAATTTCGGTAAGATCATTAATGTTCATTGATTAACCGACTTCTTGATTAATTGATTAACTGATTGATTGATTGATTGATTGATTGATTGATTGATTGATTGATTGATTGATTGATTGATTGATTGATTGATTGATTGATTAATTGATTGATTGATTGATTGGCTGATTTATATATTGCTTGATTGATTGATCGATTGATTGATTAATTTGTTTTATCTTAAAAACACTAAACACTTACGTACAAATTTGCCTTGTTAAAACTATAAAAATAAAGTAAACATTAATACTAACGACAAATTGAACTTTGAAAGAAGTTACAATTAACTCTCAGACTACTTAAGGGGTACATCTGGTCCAGTCCACATGCCCTCATCCATAGCTATTGAGTAAATGTTCATACAAGCAGTAACGGTAGACTGGTTTGCCATAAACCGAACCATCAGCTGAAGATTATTTTGTTTATGTATATGATCGTCATCTTCATCACCATCATCACCATCATTATCGTCATCATCGTCATCATCATCATCATCATCATCATAATCATCGATGTCGTCGTCATCATCATCATTCATCATCATTATCATCATCATCATCACCATCATCACCACTACTACTATCACCACCGCCACCACCACCACCACCACTATCATCATAATATCATCGTCAACTCCATCACGTTTTCTTCTTTCCAACAGATCTACAGCAAAGTAAGCAAATAATATTAGCCCAACGCTTTACTGTAAAAAAATAATATCATGAAATTACTGTTCATGAACAAAATATTGAAGAATTATCCATGTGTGTCATATATTTAAGTTAGAATTCTGAGTTTAAAACAATTGGCTTTTGTAATAAAAGTACATTAGTTCGCAGTACGACCTCTTCACACGTCATTCTAGACAAATGCATTTTAAATGCTGTCTTTTTATTTATCCAACCAGTCTAGATGTTCATTTGCTTGCATTTGGTCTTTGATAACACCATTTTCCTTGCTGCGTAATCTAAATCAAAGAACGTTTCAATTTCACTCCAATTATCGTTCTTTTCCTCACGAAACGCATCCTAATCAGTATCACTGCACCATTAATGTCACATAAGTACGGTAGTCAGTGGCTAAATTAGGTGATTTTGGCACAATTATTTTATGAAATGATCCACTCCAATACACATCGCAAGGACGTTTGGATGTATTTTATTTCTTTATATTGTTTGTATGTAATTTCTTGTGGGTCAGATCTATATAGGCTTGTTGTCTCGCTCGTGATTCACATGTACTTAACAGAGTACAGTCCATAAACATTATTTTTTTTTCGTTGGTAAAATTAATGTCTTCTTTTTTTGGGGGGGGAAGCAAAATTTGAAACAACCATGATAATTGAGTAAAATGGGAGGTAAAAAAGGTAAAGGTGAGGGTTTATCGTCTTGTACCACTGTAGAATAATGCTCACACGACGTCACACATTACCCCCTGATCTTTGGACACATATCAAGCCTGCACATTATTTTGCGCCACCTCCACTCCCTGGGGAGTATTCCTAGCCCGGCTGCTTGTTAGGCGCTCAGGAGCTAATTCATTCACAATTGGCTTTCTCAGTCCTCTCAGGTACCCATTTATACTCCTGGGTGGAGAGAGGTATGCGGATGAAGTGTCTTACCCAAGG
>JZLH01S0526927.1:5216-15472 GCA_001188425.1 Eucidaris tribuloides
TGGATAGTAATGACTAACAGTCACAATATGCAAGTAAGTCAAAACAGGAATACATGTAACTTGTTTTTAGTTTCTCATCATCAGTATCGCTATTTACCAGCACCACCACGCAGCTACCAGAGTACCACCACCATCATCGTCATCGGTCATGCATATCATGTTTATCATCCAAATTCTAACCCACTTGCGTGCTTGCTATATCCTTAGTTTCTGCATAAACTGATTGCAATGATAAGAGCAAAAAACATAAAAGTAACATTGTGCAATGTCTGAATCAAAGCATGACAAATAATTAGTGCAAAATGGAACAGCACATATTGTTCACATTATTTTTTACAATAGAAACGTATATTAAACTGTTTATTAACATAATACATTCTTTCGAGATGAATCAGGGCGGGCGGAACCGGGGGCACAATGCCCCCCCCCCCAAAGAAAAATCCGATATAAAAAAAATCCCGTTTGTTTAAATGAAATGTGCCCTTTTTGGAAGGCAGCGGGCTGGCGCCCGTTTTTTTGTAAATCTAATCACTTAGTTCGTCTGGAAGGAAATCTCTTTTGTGATTGTTTTAATATAATGAATTTTCTTCTTAGTTTTCATTCATTTTCCTTTTCTTTTGGCTCCTGACGGGGCATGTATTACAGTACAAGAACATAATTGGGTAATATGTCAGAAAACGATGACATTTTGTGCGGCAAAAGGGCATTGGCATCTCATCTTACTGCCCCTCAATGGGGTACAAAATCAGGCGCTCCTACTGTTTGCCCCACTACCCCTCCCCCATTTCAGCTTAAAGACAAATAATTACATTTTTCTCTACGTTAAATGTACCTTCTTTGGGTTTTGTAGGCCCCTGCGCCATTACTGAGTGAAGGTGAAATCTGTTTTGAAATACATAGGCACTGGCCGTCACTGAAGGTGAATTTCTTTTTATTTGGTATTGTTTTTTAGTATTCAATGATAATTTTCCCCTTCGGGATACGTCTAAAGTAGAACTTTGATTCAACGAAGAGGCACATTATGTACTTAAAAGAGCAGCCATTTGCCTCTCACTTAGTCGCCTTCGGGGTGGCATGAAATTGGCCTTTCCATCTTTTTATCCGGATAACATTTTAGTTGTGGTTTTCAGCGATAAAGGTGTATTTTCTTGATGAGAACGTTCCCACGTTGCCTTTCTTCTCTATTCAACAAAGAAATATCACTTATTAAATTGAAGAAATGCCCCTTTTCTGTAACGGTTGCGTTATCTAAGCAATGTGCATCCGACTGTAGAAAAGTTTACGAAGTATAATTTGAATCCCGGCAAGGCAAATATCGGTGGGGCAGAATGGGTACTTCAGAGTTGTAAAATTAGGTCGCCCAGGAATTAGGACGCACAAAGCGTAATTTACGTAGACCTGAAAATTTCAGAAGATGTTTCCGCAAAACCGCTCTGCGTTCGCGAGAGTAGATATAGGCCTATACTTAGGTCATGTTTTGTGAATAATAAAATCCCCTTCAAAAAGCCTTCTGCTAGCATTAAAAAATTCAGAGTGAATTACCACAGGAATAGAGACCACAAAGCAAAAATTTTAACAACCTAAATTTCCAATTTTCCTGAACGCGCTCGCCTCGCTCGCTCGCCGCAGAATTATATTATTTCAATGTTTTGATAATAAATCGCCCTTCAAAAAGGTTTTGCTACAATTAAAAAATTTCAGAGTGTAATTACACCAGAAAGACCACAAAATGAATTTTACAGCGTAAAATTTCTCAATTTTCCCAGAACCGCTTCGCCTCCTACGCTCGCTGGCGAAGTAATATAGGGCCTATATTTCGAGGTTTTCTAATCAGCAATGCCCTAAAAAAGAAGGTTTGCTCAAAGTTACATGTACCGTGAAAAGAATACGCGTACTTCAATCAAAAACGTGAATCTGATGGTGATCATGTGATGCGCCGCAATGCCCTTTTGAACAGTATAATGCCCTTTTTGGCTCTGCCCCCTAATTGAAAATACGTTCCGAAGAGCCCCTGAAGATGATTAATAAATTAATATACCAAACAGAAATTTGTTAACTTGTAAGGATTAGCAAGTATCGAATACTTTTTCATCATTGTAAATTAATAAAACAAAATATTTTGTTATATCAAATTGTGTCACATTTAACTAATTAATAAGTTCATATATTACTGTAAAATTGAATATTGTTTTCACATAACTAGTATCAAAATCTACAATGCTATTACACATCAAGAGTAAAAGGACCAGCCCCCCCCCCCAAAAAAAAGAGTTGGGATGATTGCAAAAGACAAATGCATTCCACTTGTTTCGAAGTACACTTTTTTTAACTACGCAATATTTCGTCCTGGTGTAACCATATTTGTGTTACGAAAACTAAACAATCTTCGGGAACAGATATAAGAAGACTCCCACCTTGTTGTTAAGAAATTATGTGATAGAGTATTGGAAAGTAAAAGAGTATGAAGAACATTAAGCTAGTTCATCTGAAAAAAAAAAATACTCTCCTGGAAGAAATTGTGGGGAGAAATTTATTAGGCAAATTATAATTGCCGTATTTAAGTTTTCCATGTATATTGGTTGCCAATGGTCATATTTGTATAATATTTATACTTATACAGTAAAGTATTCCATTACAGTAACTTTAATTCCATGTACGTAACAGAGAAACTGACTGCACACAGATGTCATATTTCAACGGATCGGTGGCGCGGTGTAACTGTACTGTCTATAATGTTTTTATTTGTTTTAAATTGTTTTCATTCTTTTTGAAGTATGACGTTTATGTATATTGATGTCTTTGAGGTGGAGCAAATTAACCATATTTGTTTTTATTATAAATTTGTAAATAGATAGACCACTTAATATATTTTTTTGGTACACATTCGTTTACTGGTGAATTGTATTTTTTAAACAAAATTGTGTTTTTTTTATGTATGGATATCTAATAAAAACGTACCCACGAGAAAAAAAAAACACACACGACACAAAATACAGATTTCAATAACAAAGCATGTGACAGTAATTCGAGTGGTACAGTAAAAGCACTTCTTTGTAAAAAGAGTATTGATTTATTCTAGTTTTACAACACGTGGCCCAGACGAATATTACGAAATGTGTGAGTATCATTAGGCAATTATAATCAAACAACGTATCACCAGACGTAATTTTCTTTAAGGCCTACAGTGCAATTGTAGCAATATTGCCAAGAAGGTGTTGACTCCAAATTTCAGGTGTTTTGTCATCATGTAACATCAAAGGCAAATTAAGTACATATTCCTGTGATCAATAAACCATAATGCTGATGTAGGGAAATTGTCATTAGATTCGAGGTGTCTTAAAAGTGTAGAATTATACTTTTATACCATAATTTGTGGACAAAGATATTTTAGAAAAGTTCTCTAGTATTTAGGATGGGAACAATATATATTAGTGTCATTTGTGCTAAGCAAGACAAAGATAGTAAAGATAAACAGAGAGAAAGAGTATTGTTTTGACGTCAGGGTCTATTATTCAAACTTGAAATAGAAAAGCTGACCATCGCGAGTGACCAACAAAACAAACAACCAACATCATCAGCTCAAGGCTCAGCTCAGCCTCAGCTGATGGCAAAAATTACCAACAAAAATGGCTTTGCGAACGTCGGGCTTCGTTTGTAAACCTTTCACGAACGTTCAAGTTTTGCTCCAGGAAAAGACGCCTATTTTATCCATGTCAGTAAGTAATCTTGTATCAAATATAGATCCTTGTACACGTTGTGCACTTCTGAACGTACTAGACTTGCTTTAATAAGTGTGGTACTTACCGGAAATTAATTCCGAGTCGGATGAGACTCTGATTCAAGACATCAATCCCATGTGTACAACTTTGGTGGGTATGTCGGTGTATCGTATACCGGACAGCATTTTATTGTGCGAGAGAGCGAGCGAACATATAAACTTGATTGATTTTCTTGAAAATCATATTTGTTTAAATTATTCAAATGTCTGTATGAATATTTCAAAAACAAAAAAGGAAGAAAGTCACTTGATTAACTGACGAAATGCGGCAGTTTGTAACTAACCCCATTCAAAAATTTACTTTATTTCGCGGCGCTGAAAAATCGATCCTGTAATTGCCGACACCGTGTTATGTCTATGGCAAAACGCAGAAAGTTTCGCGAAGGAAGAAATGCACGTAAATACAAAATAGGCAAAATGACCATTCTCAAACCAAGCTTGAAAAGCGCAATTCACTTATTTGCACGGCATTAGAAATTGGATAATTATCACATGAAAAAGCATGTAATTGTCATAAAGATGTTGTAAATTTTCTAAGTTTTTGTGTTCTTAACGATGCGTCAATACATTCTTGATCACATCCCACTTCGAAAACCTCGCACATTCGATACGCGTAGTCCCGAGCGCGTAGAAAAACGCGCGTGCCGTAATTACAATTGAGTTTCCGTAATACAATGTTGGGCATACGTCATATACATCAAATACTTTGAACCCACGCTTGCTTGGGAGCGACCCGTAGTGAAGTCGTCGCCACGATCGCTCGCAGTAAGCGGTGGTTTGGAACCCGCGTTTGCTGCAGAGACATGAAATTTTGTGAAATGAAATCAATGTACTGTGCAATAAGCGGCGTAATATTAGCATTTCAATGAAAAAGATCCTTTCAGAAAGTTTGCATTTTGAGTTTAAATTTGAATTTCAACTTAACCCGATACACGTCGCCAGTCAGTGAAATCTCCGGTGGACAACCTCGGGGACTTTTGCTTGTTGAGGCAGGAGCGCACGTGCCGTGCGCGCTAATTCAGCATTGGATCAACAACGGGTGCGGGTGCGATCTCCTGGATAGTGCGCTTGGTGGATGACTGGCGAGGTGTGTCCCGCATTGGTACAGGGAGGATTGTCTGGCTATCGGAGTTGCCGAGCTCGGGGCATCCCCTGCAAGCATGGGCTAATTGCTACGAGTTAGCCCCCATGGCGGACTCCGCACCGTTAATATCATGTGGAACAAGACAGTTACTGAGTATAGCCCGATAACTTTTGCCTTACTAATATTTTACCGTATTTCAAGCCACATGCAATGAAAACTATCGATCGGGCCTTGTGCGGGTTGTTACATTTTTGGTGATATAATTCGGTAAATTGTTCAAAAAATTTGTAATTTCGCAACACATAACTTACTGATGTTTACATCACGGCTCTCATCCCGCGCATAGAATATTTTCATCCCTCGGAAGAATCATTGACAGACTTTTCTTTATGCAGTTAGTTGTGCAAGAGCAGCTGTTTTCTGCCGATGTGAAATAACTGTATAACAGCATCCTACGCAACAATTTGCGGCCAATTTGATGTGCGCCCCCTATATGGTACAGTTTATCGAATCAGACCTCGCCTTGTGAACATTTGAGTGTACTGTATCCCTTCAAAAAAAAAATACTTATTCGGCATTTAATACAATACCGTACTTTTTTTTTCCATCACTTACTGTCTTAACTTCGAAAATCAAAAACGACTGTTGCATAAGTTTAATTTATCGTTTCGACACCTTCGGTAGCAATTTCGTGGGAATGTCTCCGGAATTGTTTGTGTGCTTAACGGGGCGGTCAATAGAGTGGGAAGACAAGATTTCTTATTGCAGTTTAGCACAGAGTTCTGTGAAAAATCTGAGCGAGAGAATTAATTAAAAGTGCCTCTCGATAAATTCCAAGAAGGATAACAAATATCTGTCTAGCCCACTTGCACGCGATACCATGTGGGTGTATGTATGATTTGATTGACATTTTTTATCAAATAGAATTGAATTTACCCACCGATTATTTTTGGAAATCTTTCGCTAGTTCTCCACCAACGACTATTGCCTGTGTGATTGTCAATTAAGGTCGCTACGAGTGTGGGCTATATACAGCATCTTTTGCACGTGTATTACCGCCAGTAGTTCCTACGGTGTTTGAGCCTGAAATATGCCGGAAACCAAGATTTAAACACAAAAAATTTACTAAAATTCAGTGAAAATTTACCAAACAATTTTTGCTCTCATAGTGGTGCATAGTCCTGAGCGAATGAACATAATAGTGCCCACCCGCCCCAAAAAAAATAAAAAAAAACTCAATTTAACTAACAAGAGTTGGACATGGTGAGAAAACAAACGGGGAGTGTTCGAAGGGGTATAGGGTAATGGTAAATGATTAAAAGTTGGTAAATGTTATTGTCACTAGATCATATCTCGTGCTACTTAACTCTTTCATCGTGATCCATATAATATACAGATGAGTATTATTCACTGCCGGAGATATGCGGATTGAGGGCGAACTTAATGCAAAAACTATGTGGTCTAAATATACAATGTCTATAACATTCGGTGCTATGTATTTCTTGTGTGATGGAACTGGTCAATTGAGTCATGACAGGCACTACTCAAATCTTATCCTCAACATGGTCAACAAGATGGGAAGTCACGGACCTCCCTATTAGCATTATATATGTACTATGATATTCATGATGAAAGAATTATCAAGTTTTGTTAGCATTGTACACTGTATGTGTAAAAATAGATTTTGCGAATTTGATCATGCATCAAGGCAGTTATATAAATATAGTATATTTGCACTTCTAACATAAATAGTCACTAGCACACTGAGTTAGTCGTCTGATGACTGCATAACGAATAACAGCACAATACAATAATAAGTTATTTTGGATCACTAACATTAGAGTTAATTATATTCCCTGGGACCAGCAGTGAGAAGTGGGTTCCTCTTCCTTTTATGCTTCATAGATAAAAACACGAAAGAAAGTTTGGCTCTTCTGATGTGACTTCTTATGAATTATGCAAATTAACGAAAACAGAGAAAAAAAACACTTGCTTGTGTGTCGACCGCAAATGTAATATATTTAGACTGTGAGACACACCTCAGTGTAGCGGTTCTAAGAGAATGAATAAATAAGCATCACCACAGGAATATTTGAAAAAGTCTTTAATGAGACTGTCTCTTTTCAATTGTTCATAAAGACCATAAATTAATCTCAACAAATCCAGACTCCCATAAGTACTAGTCCATTGAGAACACAAAAGAACGCATATATGAAGTTGGTCAAATTATAAATTTTGTAAAAACGAGCTCATCATTAGTTCCGCAGTAAGGGCATGATACATGTTTTCCTATGCGTCGCATCACCAAAATGCAACTAGGACAAAGAAAGAGTACACAAATATCCAAATTATAATTAATCACTATAAATATAATAATAAGAAGAGCTACACACCACACAGCAGAATATGGAGCTATCCCTCCATGTCAGTCGCCTATTCTAATATCTAGATTTCCAAAAAACATTATAGATGATTTAGTATATCATAATCTAAATACAGAGGAGGAATAACAGGAACTTGGGGGGACTTGGTAAAATGTAAGTACAATATCATTTTTCTACTAACATATTTCAAATCATTGCTAGGTACATTCTACATCACCAGTTCTCTTCCGATTCTTGTTCATTTGAATGAGACACAAAGTACATTTTGTTTTATATAAAATATTGATCGGCAAACACAGAAGGATCACTCACTGGCAGTTTCTCTCCATCTCGGACAGCCAGTAACGTTTTTTGTAGCGCTAACTTCGGCTCTTGCAACAGTCTTGGTGCGCATAGCGCGCTCGCAAGGGGTGTCAGTATCATGTATGTAGATCATTCTAGCGACTTTGGGGAAACCTGCAGTGACATTGCTGTGTTTCGCCATATTTTTAGCAGCCAAAATGTAATCTACTTTTCGTTTTCATCCAAATGAACAAGAATCGGAGAGAGCTGGGTGGGGGGGGGGGGGAGGAGGGGGGTGGTCAGATAGATTTTTGACTGTTATTGCTTTGGCCCATTTGATTTGGATTATTGTGGGTAATTAGATGCAATCGTCGTCCCCGGCCTGGAGGTCCCCTAAACTCCTGTTGCGCAAATATAACTGTCGTGAGTGGAATTTATTGATGTCAGATTTAGTACTCGTGGAACTGGGGACTTAAAAGTCCCTTTAACATACATAATATCGTCACCCATTCTTGATTCAACTCATCACGAGAGTCCGGCTTCTTGCGAATAGTAATACAACAGTGGCAGAAATCAAGCGTTGCATATTTCCCACTCTTTTGTCAACTGATACCGCCATACTACTGTATTCGGGTCCATATATTTATTTATTTATTAATTTATCTTTATGGCTTTATTTTACAGCGGTGCCCATCAGTTAGTTTAAAAGCAATACACAGTATCGTTGATTACTGCAGAAAACAAACATTTTATATCAACTGTTTCAAACCTCTGTGAACAGAATCGGTATTCTAGTAAAATATCACTATAGTACACGGAGAGTATTGAAAAGCCAGAATCACTTCGTTTTGGACATAAATCTGTTACACAAATCCCCATTGAATCGACCAGAACTAACTGCGACTGAGCTAAAGTGTCAAAAGGTAGTAGAAATCAACGAACAGGAAGATGTATATGTGGGAGCTCGTACGTTAATCTGTTGCGATAACCTCTACAAATGACAAGTCAGACGTGGAGCGTTACTCGCGCAGGCGTACTCACACTGGCCGATTCGTCCGCTCAACCTTTTTATTGCATATGATGGTGAAATTGTCCCACATTTACTATAGAATCAATGTAATTTACTCTCAGCTGGAAAATGTGGAAAGTGGTAACAATTTTGTATGAAAGATTTATATCATCCATGGCCAACCAGTACTGTGTGTTCTCGTTAATAATGTTATCTTGGGGGCCTTGCATCAATGATACATGAGAGACAATACAATATCATAACCAAATAGACCGACGAGAAAATGAAGGCGAGCGTAGTTCAAGCGGTTATTGCAGCAAATTCCTATGAGATATCACAATATAACAGCAGAAATACTATAGGTGCAGACCTTAAATACTTGTAAAACTCACTTTGGTCATATAAAAAACAGCTTATTACCGGAGGCAATAAGCCCAGGGGCCGACGCGAGGGACCGATTTAACCACCCATTAGAAAAGCCCAAAATCGCCCGCTAAGCCAATCCCCCTAAACCCAATTCTTTGGGGCAACCTCTCCTTCAGAATCGGCCCACAGATTTGCTAGCGCACAAAACTTTATTTTATTTTGTAATTGGATGCATTAGAAACAAATGAATAAATGTTGCTTTTATGGATGAAGACACTGTAAAAATCAGCATCTTTCATTCTGCAACTCCCTTCAAATTCTGAATGTGGCACACGAAAAAGTAGCCCAGTGGAGAAAAATAGCCCCGCCGAAGCGATTCCAAAATATAGCCCAAGCTCAATAAAAAATGCCTTCAACAAATAAAAGAATATAATTCCTAAGCCAGCGTGTATTATTAATAAATTCATTAACAGGCCAAATATAAATTTCAATGGATTTGCTTCAGAACAGAGAATTGCGAGTAGTATAATTTCGCCGATTTATGTATTTGGGCATCTCACTTTGTACAGAAATTCAGAAAGTAGAAATTTTCGCGCCGTGGATCCAGTAAGTCCCCTGGTCGGGAATAGATTCGCGCGAAAATACAACCACCATCTCGGCTCCCTCCCCGGGCAGTCGCCTCAATCCCCACCCCGCAAATACAGTAATACCCTCATATTTCTGGAATTCGTCCGACATAAAATTGCTCTTGCTGACAAAAGATCAATGAGAGAACATTTGAATTTCCTGGAGATTGGTGGAAGTAAGATTCTGGGACGAGAAACTTTGCCAACCCTCGGCAGAAACCATACATTCAGCCGGTATTATAAGGAGAAACACTTTCTGACTTCTGCATTTCACCCGCAGCAGATCGAAATGTTGTCAATATATAGTGTCTGTGTCCAGCAAACTCCACTAGAACATGTGATTCAAAGTTGTGACCCTTCTCAGTAAATTGGCATAAAGTGTCATAGCCGATACGTGAGAATTGTCTGTTGCTTAGCGATGGCATCCAAGCATCAGGCTTCTCATGTATTGGGTGGACACACTGGGAAATTGAGAAGCCGCTGAGCTGAACAACAAAGTCGCTAGAGGGCGAACATGAGTTATGATAGCAGGCGTTGTTTGATTTAAATCATGGTCGATTTAAAATCATCCTGATTTAAATCGTGATTTAAATCACTTGATTTTTTTCAAAAAAATCACTATTTAAATCAACTCTTTTAATGAAGAAAAATTAGTTTCTCTATTCTCTTTCTTCTTGACCAGATACTCTTCAATGTAATCATTTTCATCTTCGTTCCACATGCCTTA
>JZLH01S0526960.1:15611-32449 GCA_001188425.1 Eucidaris tribuloides
TCTATCTATTATCTATCTATTATCTATCTATCTATCTATCTATCTATCTATCTATCTATCTATCTATCTATCTATCTATCTTTCTATCTATCTATCTACCTATCTTTCTATCTATCTATTTTTCTTTCTTTCTTTCTTTCTATCTTTCTATCTATCTATCTATCTATCTATCTATCTATCTATTTATCTATCTATCTATCTATCTATCTATCTATCTATCTATCTATCTATCTATCTATCTATCTATCTATCTATCTTTCCATCTATCTATCTATCTAAAATAGGATCGGTCGAAATGATCAATATATTGGTGGATATTTTGTCCGACCGAGAATATTGGTTAAAATCGACCAATACTTTGGTCAAAATAACCAAATTATTGGTCAAAATGCACCAAAATATTGTTCGATTTGTTCGATCTATCTACGCTCTTGAGTAAACTAGTTCTCACTTTAAAGGGTGAAAGAGAACAAATAGATCTCGGTAATCAAACGTAATGAAAATCATTATTTTCACGTCTTTTTCTTCTTTTTTTACAATTCATTCCTAACGAGTGACCCAATTCACTCTTTTACGAGAGTATCTGTCCATCTATCCATCTATCTATCTATCTATCTATCAATCTATCTATCTATCTATCTATCTATCTATCTATCTATCTATCTATCTATCTTTCTTTCTTTCTATCTATCTATTATCTATCTATCTTTCTTTCTTTCTTTCTTTCTTTCTTTCTTTCTATCTGTCTTTCTTTCTTACTATCTATCTATCTATCTTTCTATCTATATATCTTTCTTTCTATCTGTCTATATTTCTATCTATCTATCTATCTATCTATCTATCTATCTATCTATCTATCTATCTTTCTTTCTTTCTTTCTATCTATCTATCTAAAATAGGATCGGTCGAAATGATCAATATATTGGTGGATATTTGTCCGACCGAGAATATTGGTTAAAATCGACCAATACTTTGGTCAAAATAACCAAATTATTGGTCAAAATGCACCAAAATATTGTTCGATTTGTTCGATCTATCTACGCTCTTGAGTAAATTAGTTCTCACTTTAAAGGGTGAAAGAGAACAAATAGATCTCGGTAATCAAACGTAATGAAAATCACTATTTTCACTCCTTTTTCTTCTATTTTTACAATGCATTCCTTAAAGAGTGACCCAATTCACTCTTTTACGAGAGTATCTGTCCATCTATCTATCCATCTGTCTATCTATCTATCTATCTATCTATCTATCTATCTATCTATCTATCTATCTATCTATCTATCTATCTATCTATCTATCTATCTACCAATCCGAAATATGGATCGACGCCCCTGCGATCTATCAAAGTAGCCTATCATTCTATAAATGAGTATTAATAATAAAGTATGTTTGTATGATTCTATTTGGACAGGACACTCGTTAAGACGTCATTATCCTGGAAATTGAAGGCCTTGATCATGTGACTCAAGCACGTGATATGGAACTCCCACTTCACCGACAATATTCTTGTATTTCCGCGACGGTGCAGCTATCTTATTTTGTTATGAGGTTATATAAGTCAACCCCTAAATCCGTTTAGACAAATAGATATTTAAGAATTTTATAACAAGTCAGTGAGCAGGCTTGCATACAGTAATGTAACTCGAGAATTGATCTAAGGAACAGAAGTATTAACCTATGTGGGATTTCTTCAGAGCGTAAAATGGATGCGTCATGAACGCTCTATACCTTTACGTTTCGAAAAAGTCCCTATTGGTGTTGCTTGTAAATACTTCGAAATCCTGATCAGATAAACCATTTACGCTAATGTTAATCAATAGATGTGCTACATTTTAATCTTTTTAAACTTGTTACACACCATGTATGCATTATATATCACGTCATAAATTTTGAACCAATTTTGTTCTTATAGACTGTTTCACAGATATATGAGAAAAATATGGATATTCCTCTCTGATAACCATGCAAGGAAAGAGCAATGTAAATAAACAGTTTTATTACGATTCATTGGTTATTTTTCATGTCAGAAATATACCTTGCCTAGCACACCAGCCTAAGTCAACACAGTAGGTAGAGCATCTCTTTTCACGAGAAATATGCATAACATAGATACTGAACATACTACACTCTAAATTACAGGGATTTAAAATGATCGGCTGTGAATAGTGACCAGTCGATTTTTGGATTTAGATCTAAATCTTAAAGATTTAAATTAGAAGCATTTGTGGATTAAATATAAATCGTTAAGATTTAAGTCTAAATCCAAAAAACGACTGGTCCCTATTCACAGCCGATCAGGATTTATTTTAAATCCTTTAAATTAGAGTGTAGTTGTGAAATGATAATACGGTGGCGACCAAAAGTATCGTCACGTTCCGAAGCTTGGTGAACGATCGTTCGATAAATCGAAAATAAATTAATCGCTGCACGATCTCATTTTTGTATAATCATCATGAGAGCTGAATTGCAGTCTACACTGCTCTATTTCATCGAGTATAAAGTGTGTCTTTGTATTATAATACCTTTGGCTTTCATAAGAATGATATATTTTTAGAATATTACGTCATTATATGTATAATCAGTGTCATATGTTCATACAGTATTATTGCTATAAAGTGAGGGGATAGGAAGAATTTTACATGTACCAAGAAATATATAACTGAGTATGATTTATCATTCGTGTTTTTGTTTTGGTTATAATCACATTTGGTGCGATCACTATTGGATAAAGTAAATAAATATACGTAGTCGTTATTTGTATCCATGGTTACAGTAAACATCTTCATTTTATTGTTTGTAAGATATAATAAAAGTACACAAATTTGAAATGTTCTGAAAACTCAGCATGTACATTTAACTCATCGACGAATAATTTCACACAATAATTGTTAGTATGTCAAAAATAATCAGATATCATCGTAACCAGTAATTATAGTGTTCATCAAAAGTATCGCTCACATAGAAATCATTTTTCGTTTCATTTCATGCCGAACAAATATAATTATTCACTGCCTCAAATTGTAAGCGTTATGGCAATTTTGTGATTTATATGTACAAATATGCAAAAGCAACACACCATTCTTAGCACCTGATGGTGACATATATATTTAAAATGTAATCATAATAATTGTTATATGTTTTGTTTTGTTTTGTTTGTTTGTATATCAATGTCAAATCTATGCATTGTAGGAGAATATTAATTCTGAAAAAAACTATAGTGATTTCAAGAATTGAATCGATTTGTGTCCAATTCGATAGCTCAAAAATGTGTTTGGTCATATTCATGTGTAAACAATACATACGTAAAAACTTGTAAATTACTACAGGGTTAAGGGTTTACATATATAGGCCTATATACAGTGTATTAATATTATTCCGCACCCCCTACCCAAATTGTTACAGAAATGTCACTGATTTTGAGAACCTTATAGGGTTTGTTGAGGTTGATTTATTCCTAGTTAAGGGAACAACCAATTATGTGATATACAATCTGTGCCTGCGTCGCGAAATGTTCTTCAAATGCTTTGGAAAGCTCTCTCTCTGAATATAAATCGAGTGGGATACAACCCCCATTACCACCATCGTTATTTTATACGTTTTAGAATTCGTTTTAAAGCCACTTGCTAACATTTACCAAAGTTAGTAATATGGGAGCTACATAATCCTCCAACCTCCAAGTGTCTTTGACAAGGTCTAAAAATGAATTCCTGAAAAAATTGTATTTCAAAGTGATTATTTAGTGCTTTAAAAAGTGAAAATCGTAATTTGACCGGATTCACTTGCTCATTTCCTCCCATAGACTTACCGTATGTGGATCTAGGCTATTTTTTACTCACCCCGAATAATAATTGTTATTATTCTTATCTTGCCAGTGGCAGCATAGATTTCCAAACTTTTGTATTCTAGGGTGTTTATTTGTCCATTCCAACACTACTATGTAGCTCAGATAGCAAAGTTTGACATTTCTTTAATTTGAAGCTCCACAATGCTAGCCTATTACTTTAATTCTTGACGTTTCTCATATACTGTGTAAATTTTGGTTCTGGATATGTATATAGATATATACTTCTGTAGATTATGTTTATCGTTCAGTTCAAGTATATCTACACATTAAACATTATTTTATCATTAGGTTTTATTGAACAACTGAACTACAGGCGTCGGTCCATTGTTTTTACCTCATAACTCTTATGATATTACAGGGCGATTACGTACACTGTAGAAATACTAAACAGTATATTATAAACAGTTTCTGTAACATTTTAGAAACACTTGAACACGTTTATTCGGAAATCAGAAATACGTTTAGTTAGAAATTCTGTGTATCACCTGAATGATATGAAAAGTTCGTGTTTATTTTTGGAACACTTCGTAAACACTTGATAATACGTTTAATATGAAATCAAAACGCGTCAACAAACATTTTTGTGAAGATTTAACACTTAGATCTTCATTCAAAATGTTTGTTGACGCGATTATGATTTTCAACACCTAAACACTTGTTTATGAACGCGTTTATGAAATGTGTTCAAGTGTTTTTTAAGTGTACCAAAAATATATACGAATCATATAGGTGATGCACAGAATGGCCCATATGCATAAAAAGTAGCAACTACTTTTTCTAGCCTTTTGCTTGAATCCTTATGCGTATATTGCATACGGATCAAGCAAAAGGCTAGAAAAAGCAATTGCTAATCTTTTATGCATACGGGCCAATGTTAAACTAAATGTGATAAACGTATGCCAGTGATTATACAGTGTTACAGAAAAGTGTCTATAAAAGCGTTTAGTGTTATTATAGTGTGCATGTATTCTTAGAAATTTTGGTAATTTTCTATTTCGTGTGTGTCTGCTGTTCGAACGAATGAGGAATTAAGATTAATTTATGGTCATTGTCATTACACTCACAGAAGAATGTAACCCATCATTTCCAAGAAAAAATAGTCACGTGTCGTGCGGGATATTTCTGCGTATTGGAGGTATCGTGTGGCACACATCATTTTAACCTAATTTAGCTTTATTTCAGTCAAAATAATAACAAAAAATCATTCGCTCTAGCTGACGACTTGTGCATATGAACTTCCCACATTGCTATGATCTTTTTTTTTCAAAGTACGGTCAGGAAACGGAAAACTATTATGAAAATGGTCAATTGGGAAAAAAATGGAACAAGCTAAAATTTCCTTCAAATGTGTAAATACATGTATACTGTATGGCCAAAGTGTGTATCGACCTCTCTCCTTATACCTTAGAAACCTACTGACCACAAATCTTTTGCGACTGTGAATAAATGATTATTTACATATTTCACTATCATCTGTGTTGCATGTTTCCCTCATTTGGTTGGTTATTAACTGTCAGTTGTCACAAACTATAGGTAAGCCATATAGACTAATGCCCTCTCCCCCCAAACAACCAACAAAACCTTGTCGCTATCATCATAATGTTCCACTAGTGATTGAAATCTCAGGGAGCTGAATATTATATTACATAACATGAATAAACATTTAACAGAGAATTTCCCCCAGACATATCGAGTCAGTAAATCCAGAATACTGTGTGTGTGTGTGTGTGTGTGTTTAGAAATGAAACATTGAAAGAAACGCCCTTGAAACAAAAATAGTACGTTAATGAAAAATGAAACTATGTGAAAGTTAGTGCTACACGTCAATGTAGAGTTTTTCTGCTGTGACAAAGCGCGACATATAGATTTATTCAAATGTTTGGAAAAAAAATCTCTTTTGCTCGAACTTTCAATGTGGGATTTCTAAATACATGTATGTTCTGGTTTCATAAAATCCAAAATAATGTACGTGAAGTTGGCTTTCTTGATCTTACAGGCAAGGTATAGTTTGGGTAAATAATGAAAATTTTTTTTTTCCTCTTTATAGACATAATCTGACACGTTCCGCTGTTAAGAAAATAAAAATACAAACGTCGGCGGGGGGGGGGGGGTGGCTATCTAGTCACTATTTTATATTTAAAAGTCCCAATATGTCATTCTAAGCAATTTTCTAGGGGTTTGATTTTTTTCTTGATGTCTGGCATGACATAAAGATTGTCTGATCAACCCAAACTGTAGTCTAGCTTCAAGCTATGTGTATTTATTTCTACTTTTGACATACTTACACACACACACACGCACACACACACATTCACAAAGTGACATCTTGACAATAAATGGATGTAATGTTGTTTTATTACAGCTACCCTCAGCTGTCGATAATTTTGATACATACAGATAATTATACATATATAACTATACTACTTAGAATATGTAAATTATTTTGAAGTGGACCAAATATCTGTAAAGAAAGAATTACTGACTTGCATATTATTGCATTATGCTGGGATTCAGTAACATTTCATTCAATTCATAACTTGTTCAATGTTCATTAATACATCACATTGATACAAAGAACCTTATTATGTAAAGATGCTTGATTCAGAGTTATTTTTACCTCAATGTACCTTATTAAATCATATTGGCTAACATCTATTACCTTACAAGAGTACTGTAAGCCAGTGAGACCACAGAAAGACATCACAAAGTCCAATTCCAAATACCAACATAGAATTCAGAGGCAGAAATATAATTTTGATTTCACAGAAAAATAATGTATCATTGGCATGACAAGAGTGTTTGCCAAGCTGCTTGAATTTGAGAAATTTCATGAACAGAGTCCCAGTCATTAATGTTTAAGCTGTGAAAAAGTGTTAGACAATAGATGTGCGGTTTTGTACATTATGTAAAGGTTTAGAGATACAGTTGGATACACATGTACCCAATCAAATTTCCAGGAATTACTTTCTGCTCTCCCAATCACGTATAGGAATGAAATCATTAATGTTCATCCCTGTGTACAACTAAACATAAAAGTCATTCAATTTCAGCACATCTTTTCACAACTTTTCAGCAAGATTCTGAGGTTCTAGACAAACTCCTTCCCCACTTCAATCAAATTCTTGTACAAAAATCATTATGTACAATATACATGTATGTTATCATGAACAGTTTAGGCTCTACATGCGAATAGTGTTTATAAGGTGAGTGAACCCCAAAATAGGGATTTTCAACACCATAGTGTTGAAATTTAAAATTCAGTATACAGTACATTAAAATATTCCAGTAACCTTTCAATATGGTTTTATCCTGAATAAAAATTGGTGTTACCCATGCTTATTTTAGCGTCATCACCTTCCATTTTCTCCTCCACATCAGTCTCAATCGGCATAAAACATCTGTGGGAAATAGGAATGATGATGAGAGACAGTCAGCGATCATAAATCCAAGTCTGTTTTCAACTGAAACCGGATCATGACAATTTTAGAGGGAGAAGGAGCCAGCAACTAAGAGGCATAATTTAAGAAAAAATTTTACTTCTTGCCAACCAATCAGATTGCACGTGCACTGGTCTGGAGCTGACCAAGCATGACCGATGCATACCACCCGACGTGTGTTAGTCGCACCATGGTAATGTATGCACTGTTTGAATCGATAAGCTCCTCCCCCTATAGATGTTTCTGCAAGTTTACCCCGCGATAAAACTTGCAAAGACATAAAATAAACACAAATTAACTAATTTATAGAGCCTTGCTGAGGGTGAGTATTACACAGTTCCCCTTATTTAGGCTGTTTTTGTCACCATGTACCATAATTCTCACAATACTCGCAATGTCATTTCTTTTCTTAACTTATGCCTGTTAGTCGCTGGTTCCTCCCTTTCAGAATTTAAGACTACAACTTGCTAGGAAGTTACTTGCCCAAAATAACGTGATAGCAAATAAAACTGCACAGGAGTGAGGCTGGTCTTCTCATATTGTCAGAGACATTACGTACCCGTGGATCTCATACCTACAAACCTACAAACATTCGCCAGTACGTGAAACCGACGATATGTAAGGTGTCTCTAAATTGAGGAATAAAAAAAAATATTCATGTTACATTTGAATATGCTTTTATCCTGAATAAAAATCGATATGTAGTTTTATTGAAACAAATTAATTTCCAATAGGTTAAATCATTGTCAATAGTAGCATAATAACGGTGTAAATAATAATGGTGATAACTAACATGCACCACTTGTAGTAGTATTATAATCCAAACATACATCCAAATGACAAATCATACACACACAAAAATCCCACACCTTTCTACTACCACTTTTACATATACTTTTCTTCTTTACCCCCTTCATAATTCCATCCTATGCTAAATAATAAGTACATTACCTACAACAATATACAAGTTAGGTGTATTTGATGATACTAAAACATATATGCTAATACCAACATGTATCTAAATATATATGTATCATGTAAAGTACTGACATTTTCCACAAATACATAGATTTTATATTTATATATACCTATTTCCATATACAATATCTTATCAAGACATTCACAGTGATTCATATTGTCATTGTTTATACAAATAAATGTTCTCGAAAGAACAAGTATGATAATATCTAACTTAATTACCTAAGAAGAAACACTAAACATAAATGGCATATTCAAGTAGTTATATACAAATAACTTGTTATTTCTATGAAATTTGGGGTATCTATAAAATAAAACTGGTAATGATTCGCTCATAGTGCCTTCAATAAACATTCTGCTTTCTAAAGCCCCATGTGCAAAATATTACAAGTTGTTTACTTAAAATTCACAGTGATTATACATTCTTTTGAAGCACATACAGACAAGGAATTGTTGACAAGAAAGAATTAACATGAAATGGAATGATCAGAAATGAATTTACACTTTTTCACAACATTAGTAATTATGAATTACACATATTTGCACATAAGATGTCCATTCCTCTGTTCATTTGGATTATCCCAGGAAGCACAGACAGTGATAGAACACATATATCTGATAATGAGAAATCAACTTTCCGTTCACTTTGGCAATACTAGCTAATAAACAGAAACTTTACCACACCGTTATTAGTTTGAAGGAAAAACTTAAAAGTTTGACACGATCACGATTTTATGCATTATCAAATAAAGTTGTTTACAATGTAAGAATCCCACTTACAATGCAGAAAAATTGACAACATGATGGATCTGCTTTATATTAAACTGTGTTCAAAGTGCTTTCAATAAAAAGAGAAGCCATCAGCTAATCTACAAACCAAAATGATAGATATTTAAGGAAGAAATACATGAAATGTTACAAAATGGATATAGCTTCACCCAACCCCAACCAATCAAAAAACTTAAAAATAATGACAACAATAGAGATATCCCAATTTACACTGCATGAGTTTATGTTTCTGGAATTCTAGTGTGGGATGGTATATTTCTCCTCCAGTTTACGGCCATTTAGTGTCTTCATCATGGAGCATTGTAGTGAGCTGTGAGGGAGTGGTTGAAGATTGATGGCAAGGAAACTCTAGACGTATCAACTTATTCCATCCAGGGAGTTTAATCTTAAGAGGGTGCTGATTGGAAGGAAAACTTGCTAGCCTGTTAAGAGAAAAGAAGAGGAAGTTATCAGTGATGTGTGGAATAGATGCGGTATCGTCATTATCATCAGCATCATCACTCAACAATATCATTACCAGCGGCATGATCATTATAACTATCATCACCATCACCATCATCCATCCTCCTCCTCCTCATCATCAGCAGCAGCAGAATTTTCATCACCATGACCACAATCACCATCCTCCTCCTCCTCATCATTATCAATTGTTATCATCATCATCATCATCATCACCATCAGAATTTTCATCACTACGACCACAATTACCATCCTCCTCTTTCTCATCCTTCACCACCTCCTCATCATCATTATTATCAATTGTTGTCATAATCATCATCATCACCATCAGAATTTTCATCACTACGACCACAATCACCATCCTCCTCCTCATCAACGATATCAATTGTCATCATCATCATCATCACCATCACCATCATCATCATCAGAATTTTCATCACGACCACAATCACCATCCTCCTCATCTTTCTCTTCCTTCACCTCCTCCTCCTCATCATCGATATCAATTGTTGTCATCATCACCATCATCATCCTCATCATCATCACCATCTTTATCATAACCATCACCACCGTCATCACCACCACCATTTATCCTCCTCCTCTTCATCATCAATAACATCAGCAATCACCAAGATTACAATCGGCATAACAATGACTAAATGATGATTGGGAGTAAAATGAATGTGGCACTGTGCTGAATGCCATCAAACTTGTTGATGAGGCAGCTCACTGGATACTACTCTAAATGAACATGCACAAATAAGGAATAACCCTTTCCAGGGTAGGACTTATTTTTTATTTTTTTAAGGGTAATTCTTATTAGAGCCTTGGGGCTATCTTTGGATTTTGGGGGGCTATTTTTCTACCACTGGAGCTACTTTTTCGTTGCACATCAGAATTTGAAGAAAGCAATGAAAGATTGCAATGTTTTAGCCAGTGCTTCATCCATAAACTTATGTATAAAAGAGATTATTTAAAGGAAAAGAGTAGGTCTAATCCTAACTTAAAGAAAGATTTTCGTAAGATTAGAAATCATATTACGAACCTGATCCGTAGACGTAAGAAGGATTATTTTAGTAAGAATTATTTTAGTAAAATATTAATGATATAATCATGACTCAAAAGATTTGGCGTGAGTAAACAAAGTAACTGGTAGAGGTAGACGACAAGATACTGTTCCCTCTAACGTTGATGCAGATTTTTTAAACAATTTCTTATTAATGTTGGTAATAATTTAGTCACTGGTCAAAATGCTCAATTTCTCTGGAAGCATCCGCATTGTATATATGAATTTAAATTTAAAGATATTGATGAAAATAACATTTTAAAATGCCTTTCAAACTTAGGTACTGAGACTAATAATGATATTCTCAATTTGATTCGAAACTTTTATGTATAGCGGCCCTTTTATCACCAATTCCTCTGTTGTTTATTTAACGAAAGTTTGAAAGAAGGTACTGTTCCTTTGATTGGAAACTTACTAAAACAACCCCCGTTTACAAAGGAAGTGGTGATAAAAGTGACCCTTCCAATTATCGACCTATTTCTGTTGCATGTCAATCTCTAAAACTATTTGAAAAAGAATCCAATCAATTATTAGATTATCTTCGTCATAATGACTTGATAATATCGATCAGTTTGCATTTTTACCCAACCACTCAACAACTACTTGCTTACATAGAGTAGTTGACGACTGGTTGGAATCATTTAACAACACGAAGTTGTTGCGCTTGTTTTCTTGATATTCTAAATGATGTTTCGATTCTATTAACATGAACTATTGTTAGAGAAACTGAAATGTTATGGTATTAAGGGATCAGAAATGCAGTGGTTTGTAAGTTATTTATCTCAACGAACACAAAAGGTTTATTGTCATGGCCAGTTTTCTAAACCAGGTGATGTTATTACTGGTGTTCAAGGTAGCGTCCTCGCCCCATCTTATTTTTGTTATTTATTAATGATATTACAGATTGTTTGAAAATGTTGTCCATGCAATATTTTGCTGATGACGTCGTTATTTATTATTCGGCAACAAAAATGTTGATGAAGCCACGTCTAATTTTACAAAATGATTTAAACTTCCTTACCTCATGGTATAATAGTAATAAACTATGTATTAATATCAATAGACCAAAGTAATGTTGCTAAGTCACAAGTTCTTCATTTCATATGAATGTATTTGGTAATCAAAAAATTGAACAGGTGAATAACATTCGATATCTTGGAAGTAATGATTGATAGTAAGTTGAAATTGGAATTTTCATGTTCAAAATCTTTGCCAAGTCGCTTGCCAAAAAAATATTTGCTCTACGAAAAATGAGCCCCTATCTTGATTTTAATTTATTGAATTTAATGTACAAAAACATTATCTCAACCTAACTTCGATTATTCATGTTCTGTATGGGAAATTGTTCATCCAAAATAAACAGATTCTATACTTTGCAAAAAAGGGCTGCACGAATAGTAGCAAATAATTTTGATTATGAAATTACCAATGGATTGGATATAATTAAGTCGTTAAAATGGCAATCGTTTGATCAAAGAAGAGGATTATTTTTTAGCAATGCTGATGTATAAATGTATTCATGGATTAGCTCCCACCAGAATGTGCAATAATATTGAAATGAACTTTGATAGACATGGAATTAACACAGATCGGCTGATTCTTTAAATGTAATCTGCAAAACCTAATTTAAGAATGTTTCAAACATAGCTTCATGTATACGGGAGGTAAACTATGGAAACTTTGCCATATACCGTACAAAATTCAACATCTGTATTATCTTTAAATGCTTGTATAAGAAAGCCTTTTTTTAGATTGATTGTTGTTGATTCAACACTTATGTACAGTCCAGCTGCATTTTCTTTTTGTCTCTCTAATTTACATAGTAATTGTTCATTGTTAGTGGCATTTATTTGCATCGAGCGCTCTACTGACGCTGCAAGTTCTCGTCTCCCATTATATATACATGTGTTGTTGTATACGTATGTATACCCATTTTGTGTGCATAAGAATGAGAGGTGTGTGAATGCGTGTAATGTGTTGTGTTGGCATGCTGGGTGTTCATTCTTATTTGCAAAATTATCGTCTGATACCCGTGGTCGTTTGTTGGACAGTGTAGAGTGGATTTTCTGTATGTTGGGGGGGGGGGGGGTCGATTTCAAATAAGTTGTGTGGCGTAGAGATTTGTACGGGTGGTTTGTGTGTGTGTAATGTTTGCCCTTTTAATGGGGGACGAGGCTTGCAAGCAGATACAGGTATGTCCTTTTTAATGTTTGTAAATATTTATTAAATAAATTGAATAAATATTGGTTGCCTAGAGTCATTTTTCTTGACCAATGTCATATGCAGCTGCTCGTAATTTTAATTTTCGATATGTGATGTATTTGTTTTTAGTTTTCTTCAGGACCATGATGCAAAACAGTGTTTTATACTGATCTTGTGTTTCCTGAATAAATATATTTCAATAAATAAAATAAATAAATAAAATAAAAACAACCATTTAATTCATATTTGTCTCAATGCCATTATGAAAAAAATGTGAAATTTTTGAAGTAAATATGAGGGCTATTCTGACGGAAATGGTTGCCCCAAAGAATTGGGTTTTGGGGATTTTAGGTGGTGATTTGGGCTTTGCCTAGAGCTAAATCGCCAGGTGCCCTAGGTTATTTCCTACGCTGACCCTTTCAGTACCTCACAACAAAGCTCCACAGAGTCTACATGTGATAGTCTGGGTGCGGTACTTAAAGGGTTTAATCGCAGATCAACTTACCTGTAGAATACCAACAATGACACCAAACAGTCCAATGGCGCTGCCAAAGATTTCAACAATGAGCACCTTGACGAACAAACTGGCATCTTGGGCATCAGCGAGGGCAGCACCACTTCCCACAATTCCTACACAGACGCCACAGGCCAGGTTGGTCAACCCAACGGTCACACCGGCACCGAAGATGGAGAAACCTAACAAGACAGGAGAAAAATACAACTTGAGTGGCAGTTCATGTCTAGACTCTAATGCAAAACATCTGCAGATTGCTACTGGAGTTGAGTATATCTTAGTTGATTTACTGCAATTCACACTCACAAAAAGTGCTATTAACTATGATAAAATTACAGACACTATTACAGACACTATTTAACATTGTGGAAACATCATTTAAAAAATTTTTGTAACCATGACTTTCTGACCTACATGCTAGTGTTAGAATTTACAAATAAATGCACCACTAGAACATAAAAATTTAGACAGCCATGCTGTAACTAAAAATACACAGATGAATATCAGCATATTAGATTATGACTGTGCACCACAGTAAGTACAACGATGAACACTGCATACGATACAAATAGGATTTAGACAAACTACACAGCTCTTACATATTATATGGAGAAAGTAACATTGATACACTTATCATAAACTCACCAGCTAAATAATTAGCAGCCATAATTGTTTCTGAAAGGTTAGCTGTCCCATAATCCTTGACCTGACCTGACAATACGATGGCCATGATGATTCCATAGATAGCCACGGCCTCACAGAATATAATACTGCAGGAGGAAGTATAAGAAACAAGAACAGATATATATTAATACACAAACATTCCAAACAACAGAAAGATATTCCAAAATGCATGAAACAAGTCTTTTGCTAACCGAAGGCACCAAAGGCAATTGCCGTCGGTGCCCTCTCTCATTGCCGTGCTGCCCCTGAAAATCCCCTTCATTTTTCAATGAAACCTAGGCAATTTTCAAGTGCCCTTCAAAAAATGCCTTGCCTTTCCAAGGCTTAGCAAAAGGCTTGGCATGAAATATGATAATGTTACATAACCACTAAGATCAAAGCATGTCTACATAATATAATCCATAGACACAACAATACAACCACTAGAATACAATCTTAACTTTATGATATGGTACACTATTCTGCCCCCCCCCTCAATGAACAAAAGGGCATCAACTGACATTTATTGTGTTTTTTGGAGATATTGAGCAAAATGTATTGTTCAACCATGTAAGGCCCATCAGTGGTCCTTCTAACAAGCGGATTATCGAAACACAAGGGACATTTCTAATTAATGATTTTTTTTTTGTTCTGGCATGTTTAAACATGATGTAGCTGAAGTCCCTACACTATATAACATCCAATTTTGGGAAAAAAAATGTCAGTTTATGCCCTTTTGTCCATGGAAGGGGGGGGAGGATTGCATTAATATATTGTGGGGATGTATATTTTGGTAATTTTGTTTAACTAGGTTCTTGATGGTTTCAGGTTTCAGCTGTATCTGTTATGAGATATAACAGATTATAGTTAGGAGATGTACGTTTATATTTCTTTTATATAAGTTTTGGAGCATGAAGGTAATGGGTCCGGGGGGGGGGGGGGGGGGGGGTGAGATAGGTGAAGAAGATAAAATGGTGGGATAAATTACAACTGTTATAAGAATACAAAATACTCCATATACCTCACTGGAGAAGAAAGAGGATAAACCATGTCAGCTCCCTTTTATGAATGTTCATACTAATTTTGCATGTCCTTTTTGTGATGATTGAACATTATTTTGGCTTGCTTCTCAATGAGAAATACAGTTTTGGTTTGAACGCCCCACCTAATTTCCCCAATATAACTAACTTATACAATCAACAAGCCGCAGGTAACATTGCTGTTAAGCATAACTACAAATCCATACAATGGCAGTTAAAGCCCAGCCTAACAATGACCACATTTTGAATAAAATGTGAGAGATACATAATCTCCATGCCTAAAGTGTTTTGATAAGGTCTAAAAATGAAGACTGAAAAATTTATTTCAAAATGATGATTTAGTGGCTTTAAAGAAGTGAAGACTACAAGCCACTCAGTTGACCGGATTCACCTGCCATTTCCTTCCGCATAGACTTACTGTGTGCAGATTCTAGACTATTTTATCCTCCACCGGAAGTGGAAATTGTTTAATCATGCATATCTTGGCCATGCAGCATAAACTTTCCAAACTTTTGTATTCTAGGGTGTTTATTTGTCCGTTTAAAACACTAACTAGTAGGCTCAGATATGCAAGAAGCTCCACAATGTTAGCTATTACTTTAAAATTCCGACCCTTGTAACATCAGTTACTATGGTATTGGCCCACTACTTGGTATGAACCTGTGATCTATCAACTGATATTTTCAAGCTGTAATATCAAAACTGTAACTCATCGAAGTAAACCACCGACGGCCAGTCGACTCATATCGCAAACTCCAACAACCATGATTAACTTGGTAGCAGTGACGGTACTCCGAGCTAAGAGCAGCGGTATGCCTATACACAACTTCCTGTCCCAAGTTTAGAGATTATAGTAATATCCTTCCTGTAACTCTACGTCAATACAAATAAACACATGCACCCGGGTATAACATGATGCACATGTACACATCAATGCTGTTAAATGTAATTAAGCTTTAAATGATCAGGCAAGCTGTTTTATACACAGAAATAGTAGACTTCCCATCCACGCACAAATCCCACATTTTGTGGTTATCATAACTCCTGAATTAGGAGTAGATAAATAAAGGAAAATAGCTCGGAAAAAAAGAGGAAAATATTCCCTTCAATTTGAGTCTATACTTATCACAGTCCAATATACGAGTCGATCGCAGGATTTTTCAAAAGAAGAGTGATCAAGAAATCTTCAAATTGGCAATGGTTTTAATGATTGAAAATCCAATATTTCTCTTGCAAATTAGCAATGTTTGACCAGTAAATTATATAAAATTGTGTTTGTTTATTTTTAATTTGTAATGCGTAACACCTCTTTTGGAAGTGTCATTAAAAGAAATATAAACAAAAGTTGCCAATTTGAAATGATGTAATAGGGATTTATCTTTCCAAAAATAACCCCATGTGTGGATGGGTTAATACTACATGCAACATTGTGATAAGTTTTAGATGAATCTGACTCAGTTGTAACTATATGCCACATGTCTCCAGTACAGGCAAAACATATCTGACACAACAGTATAACTGTGATATTGGGATAGTACTTTCTAATTCTTAGATGGGATAACAACAAATCCACGTTTTTATATTTTCAATAAGATGACTTACCTGATAAGATTCTTTGTCCTGATACGAGGGGCTTTTACACCACCTCCAATAATACTCGTACCAGTTGTGAAGATACCCCTGTAACAAGGAAACAAGTCCAAGATGTACACAAACTTGAGAATTTTGAGCAAGGATGGTCACAGTGAGGAGATTATCAGACCCAAGCAAATGAGAGGTTAGGTTGAGGGTTATGGTAATGAATAATACTTCAGTTTCCTACATGTACTTGTGTCTACATTTACTG
>JZLH01S0526960.1:33176-49438 GCA_001188425.1 Eucidaris tribuloides
ATAGAAGAAACCTAGTGGAATACAACAAACACAGGTACATGTATTGTTGTATGGTTAATAAAATAACTCAATCAACAAATTACAAAATATAATGAATGAAGAAGTTAACAAGTGTATCTTGATATTTATGTATACATGTGACAGTAAGAACAAATTGACACTAAAGTGCAAACATAACTGTTAAATGAGTAACAGTTGCAATGACGCCTATAAATAATCGCAAGTACATGTACTATCCACTTGCAAGATATTGAAACAAGGTTTTAAATACATTATAAGTTTTTATCTACACATAACTTTCAATTTCAGCAAATGTTTTTTTTAGTTGTAGTGAAAACATACCATCATCATGATCTATTTTAAAGGTAAATGACATGATTGGGGGTAGTCCTCATCTTGGGCTGAAACTACTCTAGAATCAAGTAAACTATGCAAGGATTCTACTGTGAAAATCTTGTAGTCAAACGTTGACTCATTCTAGAATAACTAATGTCTATTGTCACTCGTGGCAGACAAACCTGCTGTGTGGCTCTCTATGGGTCTTATTTTTATCGTACCCGGATAAAATTAAAATACTAATATGTTCATGCTTGATTCTCCTTAAGTAAACAAATTACAGAAAAATCCTTCCAGCTGGGAGATCCACTCTAGCTAATGTATAGTTGGTATACATTTCAACTCATTTGGTTCTTGAGGCATTTTCAAGTGTTCCCAATCATGTCACTAACCTTTAACAAGAGTTCACTGTTTTGATGCTTGTGCAATTAAATCAGTTTTGTGAAAGAGTTTGGTTTTGGCTGTATAAAATCATGAAACAATTTAAACATCATGTGACACTTACCAGCCAAAATCCAGTCTGTACATCTGACCAGTCAGAAGATACCACAGGACTAGAAATAAAAAATAAAAGAACAATTTCACAAATGAGATTTCAGACAGATCACAAAAGGCTATCAGGATTTGAACACTTACACATAACAAAAACTTCCCAGACTTTCCACAACTTTTCAGAGCAGAATACCGAAAATTTCCATGACAGTTTTTACATTTTTAAAGTGTGTAAAAACTAAAAATGCATCATTGCAATATC
This sequence comes from Eucidaris tribuloides, assembly GCA_001188425.1. Taxonomy (NCBI): domain Eukaryota; kingdom Metazoa; phylum Echinodermata; class Echinoidea; order Cidaroida; family Cidaridae; genus Eucidaris; species Eucidaris tribuloides. The sequence continues at coordinate 34,267 of JZLH01S0526960.1, forward strand.
AGCATTCAGCAAGCTCCCATTCCATAGTCCTTTTAGAAATATCTTGAATAAATGATTTTCCTTGACTTTCCAAAAGAAATTGAAGAGGTCCCTGAATTTCCCAATTGCTTTTGGAACATGTATTTTCAAATTCCCCAACTTTCCAGAAATTTCCTGACCCATACTACATGTACATACAAACCCTAGGCTACATGTATGAACATCTGTGATTTTAGTAGTAAGTACTATGGCCAAATTAGCCAAGCACTTAAATCAAGCACAAGAGATCGAAACTCTTCATGCATAACAGGTACAATCTCTATGGCAGCCAACCTGCCTATAATGGCCACTGAAAATGAAATGATTCCCTGGGAGACTAACTAGCCCCCTGCATGTATGCATTGAAAAACCTGTCTAGACCACATTTTTTCTCTTTCCCTAGGATGGTCACTTTAGACAGATTTCACTATAAATTGGTTTGAACAACTGGTTACAGGCATGAGGATCATCATTATTCTGAAAAGCTTTAATATCAATGGCAAAACTTTGCAAGCTGAAGTATGTCTTTTACAAACAACAAGTAAATCCAGTTGTTTTGTTTCATACCAACACTGTGTCATGAAACTTATTATCATGTGTCACATAACCATGCTTTTAATCTTTTGGCTTTGAAACCCATAGATCTAGATCTAAAACACCTTTAACATAACACATTATTATTTGCTGATGAAACTAAGTGCGGAGAACATTGTCTCATTGTGACTGTACACTTGTATGATTACAAGCTAGAAGAAAAATAAACAAACCTTCTACATCATTCTACAAATATGGGAAATAATGTATCATTTAATATGTTCAATTCAGGGTAGGAATTAATTTTAATCTTTTAAGGGCAATTTTTTTCTTACAGCCTTGGGGCTATTTTTGAATTTTGGGGGGCTACTTTTCTACCACTGGGGCTACTTTTTCATTGCACATCAGAATTTGAAGAATGCAATGAAATGAAGATTACTGACGTTTTAGCCAGTGCTTCATCCATAAAGCAACCATTTAATTCATTTTTGTTTCAATGCTATATTTTAAAAAAATGTGAAATTTTTCATAGCAAATCTGAGGGCGATTCTGAAGGAAATGGTCGCCCCAAAGAATTGGGTTTGGGGAATTTTCGGGGGCGATTTGGGCTTTGCCAAGGGCTATTTGCCTGTCGCCCTGGGGTGTTTCCTACACTGGTTCAATTTTATATTGAAACACATCAATCAAAAAAATCAAACTCAATGCAGATAGATAGATCAACATATATATCATTATGTATTATATATTTATCATGCCTTTAAAGGTAATGTTCACCCTGACGTCAAGTTGGTTTTAATAGAAGCAGACAAATGAGAGAAATATATTAAGTTTGACGAAAATCCACCAAAGAATATTAAACAGAGTTATGAAGTTTTAAAGTTTTAGTTTTATGACATCACATGCGAGCAGCTACCCATACAGTATGTCATGTAATATAAATTCCTAAATGTTCATTTTTTAAATGGTTCATGATAATTGAATTATTGTTTTTCTCCTAGAAGCCTGTGTATGAAATAATGTTTCTGATAACATATTGAAAATACAGGTAACATAATTTTCAAATTTCTGAGAAAACGGCACTTTAGGGAATTCGTATCGCATGAGATAAGGGGAGCTGCTCGAATATGACATTACAAATTTAAAACTTTGAAACTTCATAACTCTGTTATTCTTTAGTGGATTTTCGCCACACTTTCATTTATATGTTTCTCTCAGTTTTCTACTTTTATTACCAACTTGATGTCAGGGTGAACTTTGCCTTTAAAACCTAAAACCACACTACACTCTAGTACAAATAGACAGGTATCATGATCATTAATAGTTAGAGTTTACATATTCTAAAAAAAAAACTGCATGAAAAGACTATGAAAAGACATGATCCATATATCAAGGTAAATTAAAAAGAAACAATTTTATTGTGTCATGCAAAAATGGGTTGTATTGTACAGCCTGTTGTTGCATTACAACTTCTAAGAAGCCATAATTTGCACAAGCATAACTCAATAGCAACAATCACGGAAAAAAATACACGGGGGCTCATATCGATTTCGCCCCCGAAATGGCCTAAAGTCAGAGCCCCTGTAAATTATAGGGTTCTATACAAAAGAATATCTGGAAAGCACTGAAACAGGAAAAGTAGCCCCAGAAAAGAAAATTTTAACTGCTTCCCTTGTACCAGTTGTGAAGATACCCCTGTAACAAGGAAACAAGTCCAAGATGTACACAAACTTGAGAATTTTGAGCAAGGATGGTCACAGTGAGGAGATTATCAGACCCAAGCAAATGAGAGGTTAGGTCGAGGGTTATGGTAATGAATAATACTTAATAATAATTTAATTACTTTATTTATCTTGGATTAATTAATTAATTAATTACTTTATTTATCTTGGATTAAGGCCTTTCTCACAGAGCGTGTACAGCGTGTTGTTGTCGACGGCTCTAAGTCTGAATGGACAAATGTTTTGAGCGGCATACCACAAGGCAGTATGCTGGGGCCCACACTTTTCGTTATGTACGTAAACGATCTGCCAGATACCACGACAAGTCCAGCACAGCTTTATGCCGATGATGCCAAAATTTATGCAAGTATATCGAGCATCGATTCTAGTCGACTGTTGCAAGAAGGCTTAACTGGATAGAGAAAAGGTCGCAAACATGGCAACTACCACTGAATTCACAGAAGTGTCAAACTCTCCACATAGGAAATCATAATATGTTGTGTTCTTATACTCTGGACAATGTTACACTGAAGGACATAACTTGTGAACGGGATCTCGGTGTTTTAATCGACAGTGAACTCACTTTTCGACAACATATTTCTGCTTCTATTCAGAAAGCCAATCAAATGCTAGGCATTATCAAGCGTGCATTTGTCAATGTTCAACGATGATTTTTTCTGCCTTTGTATAAGACTTTGGTCCGTCCTTATTTGGAATACTGCAGCGTTGTATGGAGCCCAAGGTTTATTACTGATGACAGGAGGATCGAGGCCGTACAACGTAGAGCAACGAGACTGTTCCTTGGCTTCAGTGCTTTATTGTACAGTGAAAGGCTTAAACAACCCAACCTCTACTCATTACATTACCGAAGAGAAAGGGGGGACATGATCCAGGTTTTTAAAATACTTCATGGAATAGATAGACTTGATCCTGAAAACTTTTTTGTGAAGTCACACTACCAGAGAACCAGAGGCCATCCATTGAAGTTATTTACCACTCATTGCCGATTGAACGTCCGGAGTAACTTTTTCAGCAAACGGGTTGTCCAGTCTTGGAATAATCTGCCTACTTCATTAGTAACTGCTACCAGCATCAATTCATTTAAACACAATTTAGATATTTTCTGGTCAGACAAACACTTTGTAGTACCATAATCTGACATCCACGCATACGCCAGTTTCTACTTTTTAATGTACCAAGCAAGACGACCGGGAAATCTACAGGACATCCTATACTCCCGTACTGATGATGATGATAATGATGATGACGAATTACAATTTTTGGGAATGCATTGCGGTCCGGAGGTCATGGAATATACTCCCAATTGTTGTACTTGGTAATATTTGATTAATTTGTCCTGACTGGCCTGGACTGGGCTTGGATTTGACAAATATTATTTTGGACGACGAACTCCAAGTTCCTGACGATCAAATTCAACCTTCCTGTGCCAGGATGTGTCTGGTATTGTGTTAAGAAAATAATTCCAACTCTGAACTAACATTACTTCTAAAGATAACTTTAACGACTAAAGTTTAGAGTCTAACGTTAGTTTATTTTTTGTGACTTATGACCATCATCACGTTATTTATTCTTCTAGAATATGTCACCAATACTAGTGCAATAAATGCTATACTACCCTTTACATCTCTCTGTATTCTCCTCTTTGCAAATGTTCATTCAATCATGTGTGAAGGCATGGGACAGGGTTCCAAAAATCTGACACACAAATGTTTAACGTTAGAATTTTTGTTGTAGTCTATTCAAGAAATGAACTGTTTTGTTGAACATGTTGAACCAAACTTTCATACCTGAACTGAAGAAATCATGTGGATTTATTCATTAAAGCTGAAAATATTTCATAGATCCATATCTATTCAAAAATGCAATTTTTGACCTTGTGTAAGAATCGTACTCGGAGTCACTCCCGTGAGTAGACCGAAGGCTTCGACCTCTGTATGGCGTCCGTGGTCATTTTTCAGTACTTTTCAGACGATCTTGACAGGTATTTTACATGTATCTACGGTGATACGCTGCCTACAGAGGCCGAAGTTCCCGATAGTTGTTACACACTGGCGTTTCTAGCTCAGACTCCACGGAATCGGTTGAGTCCCGAACAGACGGAAAATATCCGATTTTACACCATACATGCATACCTGACACTTACGAGAGTGAAAAATCACTCCTACTACCCACCTCGGTCATGCCAATCCGGATTCCATCCTTATTTCGTCGTAAAAATGGTGAAAACCGCGAAAAAAATCTTCAAGAAAGTGTACGCGATTTTTCGCTGATGCCAAAGCTACGTACTATAGCTACGTACGATTAGCTTTGGGCTTTGGGCATCAGTGAAAAGATCGCGTACGAGACTGAAGGAACACTTTCTTGAAGATTTTTGTGTGTAACTATCAGGAACTTCGGCCTCTGTAGGCAGCGTATCACCGTAGATACATGTAAAATATCTGTCAAGATCGTCTGAAAAGTACTGAAAAACGACCACGGACGCCATACAGAGGTCGAAGCCTTCGGTCTATCCGTGAGTGACTAGCTACTGTATAACGCCATATATTTCGCGGTCATATATTTTCCGATTTGGCTTCAAGACGGGGAATTCGCGAGTCGTAATATTATATTTTTCGCCGATTTTATTGTATTTGCATTCACTTTATACAGAAATGTCAGGGAGTGAAAATTTTCGCGTTCAGTAAGTCGCGAAATTCGCGAAAATAAAACCACCGCGAAATATTCAGCGTATACAGTATATGCAATGCCTGGTTTGTCATGTTTCATACACTTCACATGCATCACACAGTCACACAGTCACGCACTGACACACACGCAAAGCTCACAGCGCACAATAAAATCGAGAAAACTTACTTATTCCGGTAGCAACTGCACTCAAGATGCCTAACGTTGAATAAATTTTGACACTCATGGTGTCTTCTCTGTTTCAGGTGTCTACTGAATGAAAACAGTAACAATTATATGAAGAAAATAAAGAGAAACAACACGGCTTTTTCTGCTCAGCTCAGATCATCTCACGGACACAGTCAGATCCGAAACATAGATCATATCAGGTGACATGACCTCTTGCGCATGACTTCCGGTAAAATAGGGAGGTTGATCTTGATCACAGTAACACAGTAAAAGACAAAAATTATCGCATCTCGAGGAATTTATATCATAGAATTGTCACAAGTTACGATTGTTTATTCACATAAAGTACAGGTTTGCCTTAGTAGATTTGGAGTAAAATATAATCATATTGACCCGAGTATTAGCTCGCGAATAAGCTCAAGCTGCTTTCTATTTATCTCACTGATCTCCTCATCTAAATATAGATCATAGAGTTGGATAGACTCCACATCACCGGCTAGAAGCGTTCTATGTACTGCACGCGTGCACCGTAACTCAATGTGCTTCGAATGTAGGCGTGCTTTATCCAAACACCGAGACATACTTCAAATTTTGTTGCGATTTGCAGATTGTTGTGCAATATCATCAGTTTTCAAGGAAGAAAGGGAAGATAGATGAGATACGATTAATTTATTGAACCAGGAAAATCATCAAGTATTTACAAAAGGTAAAGGTAAAGGTAAAGGTGAGGGTTTATCGTCTTGTACCGCTGTAGAACCCCCCGGGGGGGGGGGGGGTACTCAGATTTGGCTCCGACGGGGGTGTGCCGCTGGAGTCGAAAAACCCGACCCTTTTTTAAGGGTCATTTTGGCGGAGAATGGTACCTATTATTAAGGGTTTTTATTAAGAAAAGTGGCATTTTTTAGCATTTTGCGATGAAATAGTGCTGAAAATATCTAGTGTAAATCGTAAAATTTCAAAATCATGACCCATGTTTAAGATTTTTTCCAAAAACCGACCCATGTTTAGGATTTCTTGCAGGCAAAAAGTCATCCTATATAGATGCGGGCACTAACCTTTACCTTAGTTTAGGCGGTACCCCCCCCCCCCCCCGGGGGTAGAACCGTAGCTCACACGACGTCACACATTACCCCCTGATCATTGGACCCATATCAAGACTGCACATTATTGTGCGCCATCTCCACTCCCTGGGGAGTATTCCTAGCCCGGCTGCCCGTTAGGCGCTCAGGAGCTAATTCATTCACAACTGGCTTTCTCAGTCCTCTCAGGTACCCATTCAGGTACCCATTTACACTCCTGGGTGGAGTATGATACATGATAAGAAGAAAAGTAAAATAACAATGAAATTCAGCAATGTCATAATTCACAAACTGCTCTTTTCAGATAGGCCTGCTGTTTTGGACAAAAATATTGTCTTTTAGACTGATCTTCACAGAACCACGATATTTTCAGACTCATTTTGTATGGCTTGTAATTTTAAGAAATTGTAAGAAAACGAAACAACGGTAAGTTACTTCTGAACCCTTTAAACAAATTGCACTGTCTTCTATTATTATTATTATTATTATTATTATTATTATTATTATTATTATTATTATTATTATTATTATTATTATCATCATCATCATCATCATCATCATCATCACCTGTCATCATGTCTGTATGTGCAATCCTGCAATCTCCCACTTTTTGTTGTTGAAATGTCAACATTAGATCATACCATGATGTCATACTACTGAATAGTCCTTGTTAGGGTGGGTGATTTTTTTTTCTCAGTCTTTATTTTATGTTGCATTTATATGTTGTTTTTGTTTAGATTACATTTGTTATGTCTTATGTAAATGAATATTTCGTTATGGACCTGGCAAAACTTTGTTAGCAAATGCTCTAAGCAAAAGGGCGTTAACGGGAAATTGCTTGTAATGTGAAAACCACTGGCTTATTTCACATGAAATCAAGTATTGTGATATTTTAGGTTCTTATATTAGTATGTTTGGCAGAAATATGGAAAGTTTTTTTTTTTTCCAATTTAGAAGCAATTTACTGTTAACGCCCTTTTGGTTAGAGCATTCGTTAACAACTTTCTGCCAGCTAGGTGCACGACAATTTAATATGTATTTTATCGCTATTTGTGTTTTTAATCACACAGACATGCAGAAGAGTAGCCTTTGGCCGAGATAAGTGGTGCCGTGTTTATGTAAATACGACACAATACAATACAATACAATACAATACACCCAAACACACATACATATTACATACACACAAACAGTTGGGGATTCCATGGGGAAAACTGTATACCATCTTCCCTTTGGGTGATAAAATTATTTTTGTTAACACCAAATCACAGCAGTCTTGAAGATTTTTCTCTTTCATTCTTCATTTTTTTAGCTCGTGAAAATTTGTGTATCCCAGTTAACAATGTCACAAATGTGAAAGTAAAATACACCATGCAAATCTAAAATCCCTCAAGAAATGACTATTTACATTTACTAACAGAATATCATAATGATCATACAAGGAGAACATGATTATTATTTTTGATATATGACTTTATTCACTTTATTACGCAACAACAGTTTGACTCGAGTACACAATAATAAAGTCAACAATAAATACAGATTTACTTGAAACCATTTCAAGTACAATTACAAGATTTATGTCAGATAATATGACAATAAATCACGCCAATTTCAACATTTGTGCTCCAACAAGAAAATTCGACCAGTACAATATGAGAGCGATAACAAATTCATGGTTAATATCAACAAAACGAAATATTCTTTTACGTCATGCATTTCCAACTGAACTGCTGCAGAAGTTTAAGACCTCTATTGATTAAAAAAAATGTTTAGTCAAGAGTACATTAAAGCAGATAGGAGATAAGATGTCCATAAATAGCTTTCTTAAATTTTTTTTTAAAAAGGTTTAGTATTGGGGAATGAAATGGGGAGAGAAAAACAAAAGGTACCAGAACTAGAAGATTATTATTCAGATCTTAATAGTAATATTCTATTTCTGATATTTTTGTGTTAATTTTAATTATTATTAATTGTCTTTTTAATCATCTCTGGACAATCTGTAAGATAACAAAAAAAAAAAGAAAATCACACCATATCAATTCAAGGTGGTGGTGCAAAATGACAGTGTTGTAGTCGGGTCCACAGGAGACCGAGGACGCCCCACAACCTGTCTATAGGGTTTGTACAGGTGAGTTGAACCAACCGAGACCTAGGTAAAAAAGATTTGGCCTATAGGCTGGCCTCGACTACAACACTGAAAAATGTTACACTTTTATCATATTTTTGACATTTTGTGGAAGTCACATATTTAGAGTACATAGAGATGTTCACAGGCCATGCAGAAATGTGACAAGTAAGTTCCATCATGAAATTAATTTTAAGAACTAAATTGCAAAGCAGATCAAATTCTTTCTTACAGCTACTTGAACACATGGTACACATGCTTACCCTCTACAACACCAAATTAGATCAAAGAGGTAGTGATATGTCTTACACAATGATTCAGTGCTATTTTAGTGAATTTTAAGACTTCAACAAATGAAGTCACACATTTTGAGATCATACTGTATATTGCCAAAGGAACAGAAACTAATAAACATTATTTTCTCCTTTTTATCTTCATGAATAAGTTAAAGAACTGTAAACATAAAAGCAGTTAATAGTCAAACTGTCACAGGAAGTGCTGTAAGTTTTATGAAGAAAATGATAACAGATTCTTGTAATATAGATAGACCAATATTATTGTTTGATACCCTGAAAACACATGGTATGAAATGCCTCCACTTTTGAGAACTTAATAAAAATGATAAAAATGTCCCCATCCCCCACATTTTGCCATTAATAATATACAATGTACATAGTGATATCTGCTTTGCTGATCTTTTGAAAGTTACAATATATCATTCTAAACAATTTTGGACAGATCTGATGTTATTTTCTGATGTGTGGCAGTAGCATGACAATACCATACTTTATAAAAGATCAATATAAAATTTGTCAAATCACCCAAAACTTGACACTGACTTGAATTTTTCCCGAGATTCTGATCAATATTCAGTTCTGACACTTTCAAAATTTCCACCAGGGAATAACAGTGCTGAGCACTCCCTCCATCTCCTAACAGCATATTCTTTGGGGTCACAAAACCTCATATCTCAAAAATGTTTAATGTTCAGGAAAACTACAAAAACATGGCTGGCTTAACATAGTGACAAATGGGATAGTCATCATTTTACATGGTGAGTGTGGTTCTATTTTTGAAATATAAAATTTAAACAAAACAGAATCTGACTTCCAAGCTACAAGATTATGTAAAAACGTCCTTTTCACCAAAAATTGAGATACAGGTGTACAAGGTCTTGTCACCCCAGGGCCGATAAGGCATTGTGCCTTTTAAGTAAAAACTGAAGACTAAAACAAAAGCTGTACAATTTTATTTACCGGTAGTAAGAACTTCAATATTATCAAGATGCCAGCTTTACGGAATATAAAGTATATTTCACTTTCAGAATGAGATACAATAAAAACATCACCTTTTCATATAAGTCAACAAGTCACACTTACATGCAAGATTCAGTGTCAATGAAATATTCTTCACAATTCAAATGTAAAATTCAAACAGACTACTAAAATATTTCTCAAACTCAATGATACCATTGAAAGCATTAAAAGTATAAAAATACAGCTTTTTGCACAAAATTACATTTGTCCAGTACATTGTAATAAAAGATAATTATCAAATGAAATAAATCATAAACGGAGTACTGATAATGATGCTGTTCATATTTTCATTTCATTGATTCATTCTATCTGTCAGAGGTAGTTGGAAATATTTTAATGACAAAGACGATGTGGACTAGATACAGTAAAATGACATACATGTACATCAGCTGGTTGATTTAAACATGTTGTCACCAGATTTGCTTTATAAAACAGACAAAATCACATGAAAATTATTCCATTTTTGTGCAATGTCATTTTTCATCTAAATTATTATATTGCTGAAGTAATAATCATTGAAGCATTTATATGATTTTATTTATTCTGACAATTGTAACTCAGGTAAGCTTTCCTTATCTGGTAAATTTATCTTATTCTACTTGTCCGATCTTATACATGCATTCATTAGATATCTAATAAATAAACAAATATAAATACAAGTAAATAAATAAATAAATAAATAAATAAATAAATAAATAGAATAAAATATATGTCATCTTTTCAAAACAATTAATAAACTTGTCTATTCATAGGGACATAACTGCAAGAACTTTTACTCCTAACGATGTAATTTAAATGTCACAGGCAAAACACAGAACATTTAGGTCATACCTAATCATTTGCATGATTTCTCTCCTTACTGAAATAAATAATTATACACTAGCATTCATGTATCATCATCACGGACATGGGTTTTCATACAATTGAAGTGCATTTGGCTACAAAAAAAAGAAGAAAAAAACATAAAGGCTGCAGAAACTGCTTCACAAATTTTCAACTTTAAATTCTCTTGAAACACTAGGTGTATCTATTTCCAATAGTTATCTCAACACACATTCAACTGCCCGTAATATAAACTTTCATACATGTAAAATCTATTCACACACGTTCTATCAATATATTACAGGTAAAAGCTTTACCTATGAATAATTACGCACAGCAATAATTTTTAATTTCTTTCAATTTAGGTACCAATCACTTCTTGGTAGAAAAGTAAGTCATAATATTTTAACACAATAAATACATTCCATTTTCTAAGATTTTCAAGCACATTTTTTTCTAATTTAGTCCATTCATAGATGTTTCTATCAAAGGCAAGTCTTCTATTTGACATCACCATTAAGCCTGACCAATTTCACAACATTTTACAACATTTTTAATAGCAACCATACACTTGCTATATATCCCTAACACAATTACAACCAACTCAGACCATGAGTTATATTACTGCAAAAATACTTCACAGAGCAGTACACCACTTGGACTATCTGGTACAGACACTTTTCTTGTTGATTAAATATGAGCTAGCACACCATCTTGACAAAATTTTGGGTTTTCTCAAAACAATTCTATTCATTCAATTCAATTACCAAAAGGACAATATTTACAAGTACCACACCCTATCACCATCAGTGCTATACATTGAATATGCCACAGTAACAATGTACACATTCAAGCTTGACAACGATCCAATTCCATCTTTTGGCTTAAACTAGCCAGTCCTACCATTCAAAAACAACTTATGAGCTGAACACCTATTTGCGACTGTCTACTTTTGAAACAATGATTTGAGATTACCAAGATACACATTTAAGCAGAACAATATTTCATTTCTCAATATTTACCCACATTTCCTTGAACAATAGAAGGCATAAAGTAATATAACATACGTACTAATATCAATCCCACTCCAATCAATTCTTTTGATTTCTGTGCTCACATATATCATCATTGATTGCAGTTCATGAATAGACAACTAAATGCAATGATGATCAATGCTAAAAAAAAAATGATTCTCATTTATTTTAAAAGAAACAATGGTAGAAGTTTTCCAAGAAGGAAAATTTTGAAAATCTACAGTGATATACTTCATACAGATTAAATGTACTTGTGCTTGATCAAATAGTGATGTTAAAAACTACAGCATGTTACATCTTCTCTAAAGAAAAAGAGATAAAATAAAAACAATGAGATATCACTGATGTTGTCATATTCTACCACATTTTCTTTCAGCCTTTGTGTGAAAAAGCACTCTGCCCTATTTATGCTTTGAAGATGAATCAAGACTGTCATAACAAGAGTCTATTTGCAAAAGACAAGTTTACATGAGGCTATTAACAACACGAGAATTTTTACGACGTGATTGTGCTGACCACTATATTTCTTTCTGGGTTTGTTGAATTGTTTATCTATTGCGAGACACGTTCAAGCTGACAATAATCACAATTACAGCTACAACCTGTACACAGTAATGATAATTGAAGCTACACACCTTCTGTTGTGTAATGATGGACTTTTATTACCACAATATAGCACTTCAAAATTAAACAGCAGTCAGGTCCACAAACCTTGCCATTCATTTCAAATTGGGACTTAATGATGGGTCCACTGCAAATTGGACTGGTGACTGGACTAGACTACAAGACTCACCTAAGCGACTGCCCCTGAGATAAGAACAGTGTAACCCCACCCCCAGTGTTCTACATGTTATGTGGCTTGTGAATCCACTGTACTGTTACTTCTCAGTTTGTGCATTTAACCCATCGCTAACTGGAACCGGATATACCATGTTTGATCTCTATGGGATTACAGAATCTTGGAGGCAATGAATTAAGTTGATCTCAATTACCATCATCTGAGATTGTCGAGGTAGGCCGACAGCAGGACGGTGGGTGGACGGAAAAATTCATGGGTGTTCTCCACACGGGTCTGGCGTCCCCCTTCACAATCAAAACCTGAAATAAAGTTAAACATGACAATTCAATGAAACACATGCTGCCAAAAAGTTATTTCAGCCACAACTTGGAAGTGGAATGGATAAAATGTGTCAGTCTTATGGGAGGATGGTGTAAAATGTTGTGTTCTTTCAAGTTACATGCACTCATCAACATTCTCAGATGATGTAGCTGCATGCACTGAGGAGGTGTCTTATTACTTGAAGTGAATTTGAGATGCCAAGGCTACACCAATATAGTGGTAAGTGCAATATCATTTTTACACAATTGGTTCAAGGAATCTAAGCTTTCTCACTGGCAAAGAGCTGTGTATTATATTCTACTAAAACACAAACTATATTACAAACCACAGAGGTGTCAATACTTTCATCCTGTATTGCAGGTACATCTGTAGAAAAGACATAGTCCCATTTGAAACATTAATTAAAATTATCAAGACTTATTCACTTTGATATTTATTGTCCAAAACACTCAGTTATGCCTTCGATATTTCAAATTCCTGACTGATAGAAGAAATAGAAATAGAAAGTGTGATAGAAATTCCTGATGATAATTTTTGCTAGAACTGGGCATTATTTATTTGGGGTAAGTACAGAAAACACACACACACACAAAACAGAAACCCAGATTCAACCCCAAATATCTCAAACTAGACAAAAGATATCATAAACTGATATCAGGAGATAACAGCATAATGATTTTCATTGGCTACTCATATTTGGTCATGGGTAAATGTTAAGCATTCAATTTTGAAAACATCAAACTTGCTTTAATCCAAGTTTTGAGTTTGCGATGTGCATGCATGACTGGTAGCTTTCTTGCGAATGCTCCACCAAATGTGACAATGCAGTATAAACTACACAATTGGAAAGATCAATTTTGATATGTTTTACAAAATTGATTACTGTGCAGTTATCCCTGACCAAATGTGAGTGCCCAATTTACCATGGTAAAATGACTATGCTATTATTCCCTAATATTAGTTTTATGATATATATACTTTATATTTTTGAAAACTGGGGATGGAATCTAGGTTTATTTTTATTGTTTTGATTGACACTATATGTAATGTACTGTAATAATGAGCTTCTTACTTTCTGAGTTGAGATCAAGATACTGACAGACGGCATGGAGGAGGAGACGATCAAAGCTACTTGGCAGTCTGGAGATGAAGACAGAACTTGGATCATCCGTAAACCAACTCACCAGCTCCCCCCTCGTGGAGCTCTAGGGAACCCTAAAAGGAGATGGTTCAAAAACGTATTAAAGGTTAAAGGTATTGGCTAACATTTACCACAGTTGAAAAAATCTGAGCCGCATGACTCCCTATGCTACCAGTGTCATTGATGAGGTCTAAAAATGAAGCCCTGTAAAAATTGTATTTCAAAATGATTATTTAGTGCTTTAAAAAAGTGAAAATCGTAAGTTGACCAGATTCACTTGCCCATTTCCTCCCAGACTTACTGTGTGTACACATACGTTAATAAAACTCGCCCCGAGTTTTATTGTTTATTCATGTATAACTTGCCATTGGCAGTGTAACTTTCCAAACGTTTGTATTCTAGGGTGTTTATTTGTCCATTTGAACACTACTATGTAGCTCGAGATATCAAAGTTTGACAATTTTTTAAATTGAAGCTCCACAATGTTAGCCTATCACTTTAATGACGTGATTGGAGTAGTCCTCAACTTGGGGTAAAACTACTCTAGAATCAAGTAAACTATGCAAGGATGCTCCTGTGAAAATCTTGTAGTTAAAACATTGATTCATTCTAAAATAACTAATGTCAATATCCCTCATGGTAGGCAAACATGTTGTGTAGCTCTCTATGGGTTCTATTTATATCAGGGCTCGAGAAAATTAAAATGCTAGTATGTTCATGCTTGCTTCTCCTTAAGTGATCAAATTAGAGACAAATCTTTCCAGCTGGGAGATCCACTCCAGCTGGTGTATAGTTGGTATATATTTCAACTCACTTGGTTCTTGAGGCATTTTCAAGTGTTCCCAATCATGTCACTAACCTGTAAGTATACTGGGGGTTGGAAAAAGGGGGGGGGGTGATTTCCACCTCATGGACCTCTAGGGAACCCTAAAAGGAGATGCATTAGTGTACTGGGGGAGAGGAGAGGAGGTTCACCCTCATACAGCTCCAGTGAACCATGGAAGTAGATGGGATGACCAATGTATTAGCCTACGTTGGAGGGGGGGGGAGGGGGTAGTAATTCAGTTACCCCTCATGGACCTCCAGGGAACCCTAAAAGGAGATGGGATCAATAAAGTATTAGTCTACTGGGGGAGGTGGAAGGGGAGAGGGAGGGGTTCCCCCTCATGGACCTCCAGTAAAACCTGAACGGAGACGGCATGAACAATGCATTACTATAAATGTGGGCGACCCTTCGAGCACATGTATCCCCCGAACCCGTCCCTTCACCCCCCATTTGGATAGATTAGAAATATGACATGGCATCCTATAAAAGTCAGAACAATGAGGGTGCTGTCACTGAAAACTATTGTTACGCAAAATGACATCCCCCCAATAAACCTCCAAAG
>JZLH01S0526960.1:49463-68979 GCA_001188425.1 Eucidaris tribuloides
AATTCACAGAAGTGTCAAAACTCTCCACATAGGAAATCATAATATGTTGTGCTTCTTATATCTGCGACAATGCTTACACTGAGAGGACGTAACTTAGTGAACGGGATCTCGAGTGTTTTAATCGACAGCGAACTCACTTTTCGACAACATATTTCTGTTCTTATCAGAAGCCAATCCAATGCTAGGCCATTATCAAGCGTGGCATTTGTCAATGTTAAACCGGATATTTTTTCTGCCTTTGTATAAGACTTTGGTTCCGTCCTTATTTGGAAATACTGCAGCGTTGTATGGAGGCCAAGGTTTGATACTGAATGACAGGAGGATCGAGGCGTACAACGATAGAGCAACGAGGACTGTTCCCTGCTTCAGCTGCTTTATTGTACAGTGAAAGGCTTAAACAACTCAACCTTGCTACTCATTATATTACCGGAAGAGAAAGGGGGCCGACATTGCATCCAGGTTTTAAAATACATTCATAGAATAGATAGATTGATCCTGAAAAACTTTTTTGTGAAGTCACACTACAGAGACACCAGACGCCATCCATTGAAGTTATTTGACCACTCATTGCCGATTGAACGTACCGGAGTAAATTCTTCAGCAAACGGTCATGCCAGTCTTGGAATAATCTGCCTACTTCATTAGTAACTGCTACCAGCATCAATTCATTTAAACACAGCTTAGATATTTTTGGTCATACACTGTAGCTACCATAATCTGACATCCACGATACGCCCAGTTTATAGACTTTTTTATATGTTACCAAGCGAGACAACGGAAATCTACAGCGACATCCTATACTCCCGTATGATGATTGATGATGATGATGGTATGATGAATTACCAATTTTGGGAATGCATCTGTGGCGGAGGTCACGCGAATATACCCCCATTGTTGTACTTGGTAATATTTGATTAATTTGATTCCTGACGTGCCTGCGGTGCGGCTGCGAAAATTTTAAAACAATATTATTGGACGACGAACTACAAGTTCCTGCATGATCAATTCAACCTTCTGGTGCCTGGCTGTGTCTGGTATTTGTGTTTAAGAAAATAATTCCCAACTCTGAACTAGCATTAACTTTTTAACAGACTATAAAAGTTTAGAGGTCTACACAGTTAGTCTATTTTTTGTGGACTTCAATGACCATCACTTATTTAGTTCTTCTAGAATATGTCGACCCACTAGCTGCAATTGAATGCATATACTACCCTTTACATCTCTCTGTGATTCTCCTCTTTGCAAATGTTCATTCATCATGTGTGGGAAGGCCATGGGACAGGGTTCCAAAAATCTGACACACAAATGCTTTAATGTTAGAATTTTTGTGCTACTTGTAGTCTATTCAAGAACATGAACTGTTTTTGTTGAAACATGTTGAACCAAGCTCATACCTGAAACTGAAAAAATCACGTGGATTTATCATTAAAGACTGAAGATTATTCATAGATCCCTATCTTATTCAAAAATGCAATTTTTAGACCTTGTTGTAAGAATCGTACTCGCGAGTTCACTGAGCTGACTCCCGTCAAGTGTGAGTGGACTAGCCTATGCCAATGCCTGCGGTGCCATGTTTCATTTACACTTCACATCACACAGTTCACACAGTCGCGCACTGACACAACGCACAGCTCACAGCGCACAATAAAATCGAGGGAAAACTTACTTAATTCCGGGAGCACACTGCACTCAAGATGCCCGCTAACGTCGAATTAAATGTGACACTCATGGTGTCTTACTCATGTTTCAGTGTCTACTGAATGAAAACAGTAACAATTTATATGAAGAAATAAAGAGGGAAACAACACGGCTTCTGCTCAGGCGCCTCAGCTCAGATCATCTCACAACACAGTCATTCGAAAACGATAGATCAATATAGAGTGACACATGACCTCTGCGCCATGACTTCCCGTAAAATAGTGGAGGTTGATCGTGAACGCACGTTAAAGACAAAATTATCGGCATCTCGAGCGACTTTATATTCATGAATTGTCTCAAATTACGATTGGTTTTATTCACATAAAGTACAGATTTGCCTTAGTATATTTGGATGAAAATATAATCATATTGACCCGAGTATTAGCTCGCGAGGTAGCTCAAGCTGTTTCTAGCTCACTATCTCCTCATCTAAATAGATCATAGAGTTGGATAGACTTCACATCACACCGACTAACAAGCGTTCTATCTACTGCACAGCGCGCCCCGTAACTCAATGTGCCTTCGGAATGCTAGGCCGTGCTTATATGCCAAACACGAAGACATTTACCTGAAAATTTTGTTGCGATTTGCAGATTTGTTGTGCAATTATCATAGTTTCAAAGGAAGAAATAAGAAGATAGATGAGATAACGATTAATTTTATTAAACCAGAAAAATCATTCAAGTATTTAACAAAATATACTATCATAAGTAAGAAGAAAAGTATAACAACATATGGAAATTCACAAACAACTGTCATCACAAAGTGCTCATTCAGATAGGCCTAACTTGTTTTGGAAAAAATACTGTAATTTTCAGACTGATCTTCACAGAAACCACGATATTTTCAGCCTCATTTTGTATGGCTTGTTAAATTTTTAAGAAATTGTAAGAAAACGAAACAACGGTTAAGTTACTTCTGAACGCCTTTTAACCAAATTGCACTTACAAATACTACTACTACTCACTAATGATAAAGATATAATAATAATAATAATAATAGTAATGTAATAATAATAATAATATAATAATTAATAAATTAATAATAATAATAATAATAATAATAATTAATAATTAATAATAATAATAATAATAATAATAATAATAATAATATAATAATAATAATATATAATAATAATAATAGTAATAATAAATAATAATAATAATAATAATAATGATATGATAATGATAATGACAATAATAATAATAATAATACATAATGATAAAAAAATAACTAACTGCACTTCTTACTACTACTACTACTACATACTACTAACTAATTATATTATTATTATTATTATTATGATTATTATTATTTATTATTATTCATTATTTAAGTAGTAGTAGTAAGTAGTAGTAGTTAGGTAGTAGTAGTAGTAGTAGATAGTAGTAGTATCATCATTATCAACACTCACCCATCATTAGTCATTGTTTACCATTAACTATTGCTTGACTGTGTCTATATGTGCAATTATCCTGCAATAAACTCCCACTTTTTATTGTTGAAATGTCAACATTAGATCATACATTTGATGTCGAATACTACTGAATAGTCCTTGTTTAGGGTGGGTGATTTTTATTCTCAGTCTTTATTTTATGTTGCTTTTAATATGTTCTTTGTTTTAATTATATTTGTCCATTACAATGTGTTACACCCATGCGACGTGTGAAAAAACGAGTAAAATAGGGTTGTTTTTCACGGTTTTGCGACGACGAGTTACTCGCGGACATTGAAAAGGTATCAAAATCGCCAAAAATCAGGAAAAAAAAGGGCTATTACTTTTACAGTTTACTTTAAAATGGTATCTTTCAGCTTCAATACTTGTTTAGGTATCTTTTCAGACTGAATACTTGTAGGTATTTTTTGAGATCGAATATATTTACTTGTTTAGGGTCAATTTTTAAAGTCCGTACTACTGCGCATGGCTGTTACACCTTTTTGTTCTCAGTCTTTATTTATGTTGCATTATATGTCTTTTTTGTATTTTGATTATAATTTTTGTCATTACAATGTGTAGCACATGCGCTGTGTGAAAACGAGTAAAAGGGCTGTTTTTCACGTTTGCGAACGATGTACTCGCGTTTCTTGAAAAAGAGTATTCAAAATCGCCAAATCAGGAAAACAGGCTATACTTTTAACAGAAGGTTACTTTAAAGGGTATCTTTTCAGACTTCAATACTTGTTTAGGGTATACTTTCAGACTGATTTAAGGGATATTCTGAGATCGACAGATAATTACTGTTTTAGGGTCAATTTTGAAAGTCCGTACACGTGCCATGGTGTACACCTTGTAATGACAGTGCCCCCCCCCCCCCGCCCCCCCCCCCCTCCCCCCCCCCCCCCCCCCCCCCCCCCCCCCCCCCCCCCCCCCCCCCCCCCCGGGGCCGATTTCCATGTGTACCTGTGCAAAACTTTGTTAGCAAATGCTCTAAGCAAAAGGGTGTTAACAGGAACATTTGTTGTAATGTGAAAACATTGGCTTATTCACATGAAATCAAAGACCGGTATTGTGTATTTAGCGTCCCCCACTATTAGTATGTTTGGCAGAATATCGGAATTTTTTGCTTTTTTTTTTTCAATATTGAAAGCAATTTACTTGTTAATGCCACTTTTGCGGTTAGAGCATTGCTGGTTAACGACTTTTGCCAAAGTGCACGACGATTAATATGTATTTTATCGCTTTGTGTTATATTTAAATCACACAGACATTGCGAAAAGAGTGGTCTTTGGCTAGAGGATAAGTGTGCGTGTTTGTATAAATACACTACACTACAATGCGCACTACACTACACTACCACACAATAATACACTACAGAATACAATTACATACACGGCCAAAACAGCACATATGTTACATACACACAACGACATGGGGATTCCATAGAGCGAAAACTGCTATACATCTCCCTTTGGGTATAAAATTATTTTTGCTTAACAGCCAAATACACGCAGAGTGTCTTGAAAGATTTTTTCGTTTCATTTTCATTTTTTAAGCTCTTTGAAAATTTTGGATGTATCCCAGTTAACAATGTCACAAATGTCGAAAATAAAATACATTATTGCAAATCTAAAATCCTCAAGAAATGCTATTTACATTTACTTAACAGAATGATCATATGATCATTCAAGCGAACACGGAGTACATGATTTTATCTTGTTGATATATGACATTATTTACTTTACTTCAACAAACAGGTCTTGACTAAGCAGTTACCAATAATAAAGTCAACAATAAATACAGATTCTTGAACACATTTAAGTACATACAATACAGAGATTTATGTCAGATTAAAACATGAGAATAAACAAAAGCCATTTCAACCATTTTGTGCTCCAACAAGTAAGAAATTTCGACCAGTACATGAGGAGCGCACACAAATTTTAGGGTTAATATTTAATCAAATGATATTCTTTTACATAATGATTCAAACTGAACTGCTGCACAGGTTTTCAGGACCTCTATGATTTAAAAAAAATGTTTAGTCAAAAGATTATTAAAGTACGATTAGGAGAGATAGATGTACAATAAATCAGTTTTCTTAAAAAAGATCTGTTAAAAAGTTTAATATATTGCCGGAATAAAATGGGTAGAAAAATGAAATGGTAATCAGGAACTAGAGAATATTATTATTCAGATCTGAAATATAACATTCTAGTTCTTTGATATTTTGTTTTAAACATTTGTTCCATTAACAAATAATAGTATCGGTGTTTTTTATCATCTTAGGACAGTTCTGTAAGTAATCGAAAAAAAAAATCGAACATATTAATTCAAGTGCTGGTAAAAAATGGCCAGTGTTGATAGTCGAGTCCACAGCGTTTCTGAGACCCAGGATGCCCCCACAATACACTCTCCATAGGGTTGTACAGGTGACTCTGATGCGCTTGCCCCGTCCCGAGCCGCTCCCCAAAACACAAGCTTTCCAATAGGGTTTGTACAGGTGATCCAGCAGAACGAGGCCTTGGGCGGACTCGACTACAAACACTGCACCAAAATGGCACACTCATCACATATTTTGACATTTTTAGTAGTCACTGAATTTATAGTTCATAGGGATGCTTCAAAGGCCATGTAGAACTGTGACATAGTAAATTCATCATGGAATTTTCAAGAACTTAACGCAAAGCAGATTCAGAATTCTTCTCTTCACACGCTACCTCTCCGAAACAGATACACATGCATAACCCTCGTACAAACACCAAATAGATCAAAAGTAGGTAGTGATGTATCTTACACAATGATTCAGTGTATTTTAGATGTGATTTTGAAGACTTCAAAAAAATGAAGTACACGAGGATATACAGTATATTTAGCAAAGGAACAGAAATTACAATTTATTTTCTCCTTATTATCTTCATGAATAAGTTAAAGAACTGCTAAACATGAAAAGCAGTTTGATAGTACAAACTGTCACAGGAAGTGCTGTAATGTATTTATGGAAGAAAATGATAATAGATTTTTTTGTAATATAAAGTAAGCTTACCAGTATATTGGCTTTTTATACCCTCTCCTGCCCGCTGGAAAACACTTATGGTATGAAAATGCTTACCACTTTTTGACAATATAAGTGGAAAAAAAATGATATAAATTGTCCCATCTCGCGCCTACATTTTTGCCCATAGTGGGATATCTGCCTTTACTTGATCTGTTTAAAAAGGGGTCCCAATGTAACATTGTCTAAAAACAATTTTGGTTGTCGGATTCTGTGTTACTTTCTGGATTTCTGCAGGCAGTAGTTGGGTGCATTGACAATACGGATACTTATAAAAGGATTGATACAAACTTTGTCAAAATCCACCCAAAACTTACACTGCGTTGAAATTCCATTCGTATCATATCAGTTCTGACGAGCTTTTAAAATGTCCACCAGGGAATAATGCAGTGCTGAATCCTATCTCACATACAGCTATTCTGTTGGGGTTGACAAGAACAAACCTCATAGTCTCGAAAAAGTGTTTAAGTTTCAGAAGCTATTAAAAACAAAAACAAACTAGCGGCGACAATAACACCAGTAACAAATGGCATACCTTCATAATGTTTACTCCGTGAGGTACGGTTCTATTTGTGAGATATTGAAATATCAAATTTGGCGACAAAACAAAATCTTGACTTCCCAAAGTCTACAGATTATGGCTAAAAACAACTCCTTTGTTCACCAAAAATTGAGATACAGGTTACAAGGTTCTTGTCACGCCGGCCATAAAGCATTTTTCTTTTAAGGGGAAAACTGAAGACAAAGCTGATTCAATTTTAATTACCGGTAGAAGAATTCAAAATTATCAACGATGCCAGCTTTGAGAATATAAGAGCTATATATTTACTTTCAGACATTGGATAACAATAAAAAAAAAAAATCAACCTTCTCATATACATCAGCTGAGACACACTTGATGCAAGATCAGTGTCAATTGATAATATTCTTCACAATTCAAATATAAATTTAAACTTTTTAAAATATTTCTCAAACATCATAATACCATTGAAAGGCATTAAAGTATAAAATACAGCTCTTGGCCCACAAAGATTACATTTGTCAGTACATTTTAAAACAGAATAAATTATCAATGATGAATAATCATTCGAAACCCGGAGTACTGATTAATGATTGCGTTCTTATTTTCATTTCATTGATGCTTCATTCCAGTAATACTGTCAGAGGTGGAGTTTGGAAATATTTAATGACAAAGACCGATGTGGCGACTAGATACAGTAACAATGACATAACATGTACATCAGCTGGTTGGAGTTAAACATGTTGCCACAAAATTGCTTCATAAAGACGAAATCACGAAGAACATTATTTCATTTTTGTGCAATGTCATTTTTTCATCTAAATTATTATATTGCTGTAGTAATGGTCATGAAGCCTGTTATATGATTTTATTTATTCTGACAATTGTAAAACTCAGGTAAGCTTTCCTTATCGTGGTATATTTTATCTTATTCACTTGTCCAATCTTATACTATGCATTCATAGATATCTAATAAATTAAACAAATTTATAAATACAAATAAATAACATAAATAAAATAAATAAATAAATAAATAAATAAATAAATAAACAAGTAATAAAATATATGTCATTCTTTTCAAAAACCAATTAATAAACTTGGTTATCATTAGGACATAACTGGCAAGAACTTTTTACTCCTTAACGAGTATATTAAAATGTCACAGGCAAACACAGGAAACATTCGTTAGCGTCATACCTAATCATTTGCATGATTTTTCTTCTTTGATACTTATGAAATAAATTAACTATACACAAGTAACCATGTATCATTATCACGGACAATGGTTTTTTCTACATTTGAAATGCTATATTTGGTGACAAAAAAGAAAAAGAAAAAACATTTAAAAGTTGATAGAAACTGGTTTCACAATTTTCAAGTTTAAAATTCTCTGTGAAAAACACTTGGGTGCATCATTATGCCAATGTATATCTCAACACACATTTTTATTCAAACTGCACGTAATATTTACACTTCATACGATGCTTAAAATCTAATTCGACACACGTCTATCAATAATTACAGAGCAAAGATTTACCTATGATTATGAAATAATACTTAATTCTATGCACAGCAATAACTTTTTAATTTCTTTCCAATTTTTGACATAGGTACCATCACTTCTTGGTAGCACAAGTAAGTCATACAAGTTTATAGCACAATAAATATAGTCCATTTCTTTAAGATTTTTCAAGCACATTGTTATTTAAGAAGCACAGTTTTAGTTATTGAGGTGATTTTGAAATTTTTTTATAGAAAGCTTCTATGCCAAGCGATATCACACCAATAACAATTCTGAATGTCTTTTATTGTTTTTTTTTAGAAATTATTATTGAAAAATCTCTTCGGGCGGGGGGGGGGGGGTGGGAACCCCTGAGATTTTTGACTATATTTTACATTATAGTATCCAGAGCGTTAATAAGGTCTTCGAGAGATAATCTGAATTATACCGTCACTCTGTAAAAATGCTATTGGTATGCCGTATAATGTAAAATATAGTCGAAAATTCTCGGGGTTCCCCCCCCCCCAAACTTTTTCATTAATTATAAAAAAATATTTAAGACATTCAGCAATCTGTTATTGGTTGATATGGACCTTTGGGCATCACAGCTTTCAAATAAAAAAAAATGCTATAACTAAACGTTGCGCTTTAAATTAGTCATTTATAGAGGTTATTCATCAACAGTCCAGTCTTCCTATTTTACATCACATTACGCCTGACCAATTTCACACATTTTAACATTTTTAATAGGCAACCTATACACTTGCTACATATCTCTATAGACAATTCATTACTATTCAGAACCATGAGTTATAATATATGTTCTGCAACAATGCTTCACAGAGAAGCTGTACCAATGGAGTATCTGATGACAGGGACACTTTTCTTTTGATTAAATATGAGACAGCCAACCCTTGACAAAATTTGTGAGTTTCTCAAACACATTTCTATTTACTCAACTCAATTACCACTGAAGGACAATATTTACCGTGCTGCAGGCCTGTTCATCACCAATGTTTTACAGTACATCGAATATGCCACAATATCAATCTACACACTTCAAGCATGAAGCATGACAGAATTATTTCCGATCTTGCGTTTAACCAGCCGAGTCCCACCCATTCAAAAACAACTTTATTGAGCTTGAGAAACACCTATTTGCCGACAATGAAACAATGATGAGAGATTAGCCATAGATACACATTTAGCAGGAACAATATTCATTTCCCAATATTTACCCACATTTCCTGAACAATAGACGGCATAAATATAACATACGTACTTAATATTCAATCCGCCACTCATTTGATTCGTTTTGCTTTCTGTGTTCACAATATATGATCGACTTTGCAGTTCAAGAATCTAATGACTAAATTACCATTGATGTCATATGCTCAAAAGAAAGCTATGATTTTCATGATGCTTAAAAGAAACAATCAGATAGAAGTTTTCCGAGAAAGGAAAATTTCTGAAATCTAAAAGTAATATACTCTCATACAGATCAAATGTACTTTGGCTGCATCAAATAGTAATGCTTAAAAACTACAGATATGTTACATCTCTCTGATCAAAAACAGAGATAAAATAAAACAATAGACTATTCATGATGTTGTCATTTTTATCACATTTTCTTTTCAGCCTTTGCTCTGCAAAAGCACTCTGCCTATTTATGACTTTGAAGATGAATCAAGACTGTCATAACAAAGAGTCTATTTGGCGAAAGACAATGTTCCATGGCGCTATTACAACACCGAGATTTTTATATGACTGATTTGTGCTGACCACTTATTTCTTTCTGGGTTTGGTTGAAATTGTTTAGCTATTGCCGCAGAGTTTTCCAAGTGACATAATCACAATTACAGTCTGCCTCAACCTTGTACACAGTAATGATAATTGAAGACTACACACCTTCTGTTGTGTGAATGATGGACTTCTTACTTCACCACAATATAGCTCTACAAAATTAACAGCAATCAACCACAAACCTTGCCATTCATTTCAAATTGGGACTTAATCGATGGGTCCACTGCCAAATTGGACTGGTTGACTGGACTGGACTGCAAGACTCACCTAGTGAACTAGCCCCTGAGATAAAGAACAGACTTGTAAGCCCACCCCCAGTGTTCTACATGCTTTAATGTGTTTCGTTGATATCCACTGTACTGTTACTTCTTCGTTTGCTGCATTTACCATCGCTAACTGGGAACCGGTATATACCATGGTTTGATCTCTATGGAATTAGCAAGAATCTTGGAAAGGCAATGCGGTTATAAGTTGATCTGAATTCCATCATCTGAGATGTCATTAGGCGACAGCAGGCGTGGCCCAAGTGGGACGCGAAAAATTCATGGGTGTGTCTCCACGCGGGTCTGGCGCTCCCCATTCACATCAAAACCTGAAATAGAAGTAAGGGACATAATAGCTTAAACATGACAAATTCACATGAAACACATGCTGCCAAAAAAGTTATTTCAGCCACAACTTGAAGTGTGAATGGATAAAATGTGTCAGTCTATGGAGGATGGTTGTAAAATGTTATGTTCTTTCAAGTTACATGCATCTCATCAACATTCTCAGATGATGTAGCTGCTTGCACTGAGGACGGTGTCTTATTTACTTGAAGTGAATTTGAGATGCCAAGGCTACACCAATATAGTGATAAGTGCAATATCATTTTTACACAATTGGTTCAAGGAATCTAAGCTTTCTCACTGGCAAAGAGCTGTGTATGTATATTCTACTAAAACACAAACTATATTACAAAACCACAGTGTGTAAATACTTTCATCCTGTATTGCAGGAACATCTGTTAGAAAAGACGATAGTCCCATTTGAAACATTAATGAAAATTATCAAGACTTATTCACTTTGAAATTTATTGTCCAAAACCTCAGTTATGCCTTCGATATTTTCAAATTCCTGACTGATAGAAGAAATAGAAATAGAAAGTGTGATTAGAAATTCCTGATGATAATTTTGCTAGCTCACTTAGGACTGGGCATTATTTATTTGGGCGGTAAGTACAGAAAAACACACACACACACACACAAAACAGAGACCCAGATTACAACCCCAAATATCTCAAACTACACAAAAGATATCCATAAAACTGATATCAGGGAGATAACAGCATAATGATTTTCATTGGCTACTCATATTTGGATGGGTAAATGTTAAGCATTCAATTTTGAAAACATCAAATTTGCTTTAATCAAGTTTGAGTTTGCGATGTGCATGCATGACTGGTAGCTTTCTTGCGAAATGTCCACCAAATGTGACCAATGCGTATAACTACACCAATTGGAAAGATCAATTTTGATTATGTTTTACAAAATTGATTACTGTGCAGTTATCCCTGACCGATTGTGAGTGCCCAATTTTACCCATGGTAAAATGACTTATGCTATTATTCCCTAATATTAGTTTTATGATATATATACTTTATATTTTTTGAAAACTGGGGATGGAATCTAGGTTTATTTTTTTTTTTTGATTGACACTATATTGTAATGTACTGTAATGTACGAGCTTCTCACTTTCTGAGTTGAGATCAAGATACTGACAGACAGCGTGGAGGAGGGAGACGATCAAAGCTACTTGGCAGTCTGGAGATGAAGACAGAACTTGGATCATCCCGTAAACCAACTCACCAGCTCCCCCTCGTGGAGCTCCAGCGGAACCCTGCAAGGAGATGCGTTCAAAAACGTATTAAAGGTTAAAGGTATTGGCTAACATTTACCACAGTTAAAAATCTGAGCCACATGATTCCCTATGCTACCAGTGTCATTGATGAGGTCTAAAAATGAAGCCTGTAAAAATTGTATTTCAAAATGATTATTTAGTGCTTTAAAAAAAGTGAAAATCGTAAAGTTGACCAGATTCACTTGCCCATTTCCTCCATAGACTTACTGTGTGCACACATACGTTAATAAAACTCGCCCCGAGTTTTTATTGTTTATTCATGTTATAACTTGCCATTGGCAGTGTAAAACTTCCAAAAAACGTTTGTATTCTAGGGTGTTTATTTGTCCATTTGAACACTACTATGTAGCTCAGATATCAAAGTTTGACAATTTTTTAATTGAAGCTCCACAATGTTAGCTTATCACTTTAATGACGTGATTGGAGTAGTCCTCAACTTGCGGGTAAAACTACTCTAGAATCAAGTAAACTATGCAAGGATGCTCCTGTGAAAATCTTGTAGTTAAAACATTGACCTCATTCTAAAATAACTTATGTCAATATCCCTCATGGCAGGGCAAACATGTTGTGTAGCTCTCTATGGGTTCTATTTATATCAGGGCTCGAGAAAATTAAATGCTAGTATGTTCTAGCTTGCTTCTCCTTAAGTGATCAAATTAGAGACAAATCTTTCCAGCTGGATATCCACTCCAGTGCGGTGATTATAGTTGGTATACTTTACACAAACTCATTTGGTTCTTGAGAGCATTATTCAACATGTTCCCAATCATGTCACTAACATGTAAGTCTACTGGAAGGTGGGGAAAGGGGGTGGGGAGGGGTTCCCCTCATGGACCTCTAGGGAACCCTTGAAAGAGATGCATTAGTGTACTGGGGAGAGGAGAGGAGGTTCACCCTCATACAGCCTCAAATTCAAATTCAATTTATTTCATTCATCATAAAAATATTAAAAATACATACATAAGCACAGAAAATTAAGAAGAACGCTACATACATACATACAATACATACAAAAGAACAGACGGACAAAACACTAATTTATGAGAATGGGGGGGTCAACAAAAAGAGCTAGTAGCCTAGAAAACACGTTGACCCTTAGGAACAATACAAAATGAAATATCACGTAGAAAACAATATATAAGTGCAATTAAAATAAATATAGGTTTAAGACGAATACAAACTTAACAGATATGATTTGTAGGCACGTTTTAAAACTATTAACAGTTGGGGCATTTTTTAAGCAATTGGTAAATGATTCCATAATATCGGACCTTTAAAAAGATTGGAGAAGCTCCAGTTAACCAGTGGAAGTAGATGGGATGACCAATGTATTAGCCTACTTGGAGGGGGGGGGGAGGGGTATAAATCAGTTACCCCTCATGGACCTCTAGGGAACCCTAAAAGGAGATTGGGATCAAGAAAGTATTAGTCTACTGGGGGAGGCGGGAAGGGGAGGGGAGGGTTCCCCCTCATGGACCTCCAGTGAAACCTGAAAGGAGAGTAGATGAACATCGCATTACTATAAATGTGGAACATAATATTGCAGTGTGGAAATTATTGCGCTTCTCATTTAGCGCCAATCTAGCACGAAAATAACCACTCACAAATATTTCTTGTTCACATTTTGCTTTCGGGGGTTTTATGCATGAACAATATTATCTATGTGCAGTGTAACTTGCGAAATATGCAAAAAAGTTGGTGAGACACCAGTTATGGAAGTCTGGGCTTCTTAACATTGATGTTTTTATCATTGAAAATAGTACCTGTCATTTATACATGTATCTTTGAACTGTAGGTAGGTACATGGGTATAACTGTGATGTTATAATTTGTATTCTTATTGTCACTAAATGGTCACTCTCATCTGTGAACACGTGAAACTTTTCTCAATGGCTGAAGGTGAAAACATAAAGGCACAAAAATGTCCACTTTACAGTATTCTCATGGGGGGGGGGGGAGATATAATTCAGTTACATTCAATTTATTTCTTGTCCACTTCTTGAACAAGAAATATGCAGTCTGTAGCTCTTCTCACCTTGGGAAGGTGGCGTCTCCTCAGCATGGTCTGGAGACGGGAGCTGATCCTCTGAAAACATTCCTGAGGTGTGTGGGCTGGATGCTCTGCAGATGGGATGTAAATTACACATTTGAGATAGTTGGAAAATGAGAGAAATAGTGCAAGATAAGGACAGGTATTCCTAATTACTTCATTACTGTTTGCATGCAAGTATTTTATGACAAGTGTAAAGTTTTTTTTGATCAGACAAATTTTTCATCAGCCTTAAATAAAGTATGGCACTGTCACACCAGACATCAGAAAACAACATCAAACCTATGATACCAAAAATTGTTTAGAATTTCATTTTGTGATTTCTAAATAATTAGTGAGTAGGTAACACTACATTTGTTCCCGCATTTCCTATGGTAAAAAATGTTGGGGTATACCCGATGTTTCAATTGTTTAAATTAATTTTCAAATACAGAAGTGTTTCAGATTGTGTGATTTACAGAACATTACTACATGATACCAGAATAGGTGTGGAAAATCTCATTCTTTACAATTTAACAAAAACACTGTCTTTACAGTGATACTACTCTTATTATTTGTGACAGTGGAGGAAAAAAATCAACAACCCAGTTTGAAACCTGAAATTTCAATCAGTTTTGGGGAATGATGAATCTGACAGTTAGTAACTGGTGGACTGACCCATAAGATACAAAACCCAAACCACCCCATACTTACCAGCCCTCTTATCCATACTCTTCTCACTCTTCTCCTCCTCCTCTTTGACGGCTACATCCATCTTGACTCCGTTTCCATTCTTGTCCTGCTGCAGGGAGGCTTTCTTGGCTACCTGTATCATTCCCTCCTCTACCTCCGCCAGAAATCGGTCTTGCTCCTCCCCAGAACGGTTCATGAATTCACTCCAAATCTAGCGAAGTTCATGGCAGAAGCAAATGTGATCTAGAAATGTATATTGCTGTACAACAAAAATGTGTCCCCCAGAACAACACAAATTCTTCTATAGGCATCTTTCAGGGTTATAGCTAGAGATTTTTCATTGGTGGCTGTGGATCAATGCGGAGTGAGTAAAGTGAACAGAGCCTTGGGGGCTCGAGTCACATGTACACGGGACCTGGACCAGAGGCGAATGAATGCGCCATATTTTACACAATGGATACGACACCCTTCGAACGAAACGAAGAAGGGAGACCTCTCAGAACTCATAGAAAACGGGGCGAAATGCATTTTTTTTTTCTCTCTTACACATTTTTAGCTGATATAAAAATAAATAAAAACATTGAAACATGGTTGATAATCATATTTTCTCAACAAACATTTAAATTTTTACGTTATTTAATTAAGAAATTAGTGGCGGTTGGTAACATAATTTTTTTTCTTAATGCCGGTCGGAAAAGCTCCGTACCAGTCGGCCCCATCCGGCGCCGACCACTGTGGCTAGAACACTGGTGTCTTTTCCTACCCGTATTATACATCTTGATATAAAATTTTAAGAAACTTCACTCAATAATGTGGCTTGTAGAGTGCACACAAGCAGACCTTCTCAAATTCTCCTTTTTGCCTATAAATATCGAAACACTGAGGGCGCTGTCACCAAAAGAAATTCAAATTTCCCATGATACATCTCCATAGCGAATTTGAATGAATTCCAGAAAGAAATGTGACCAGTAAAGCACACACAGAGATGTGACAAGGTAACCTATAAAAGACAGAACACAAGGGCAGCAACCCTTATTTTACTTGTGATGGGTCCAATATTGGTCATAAATCTTAGAGGATTTTGAGTCCACCTAAAAGCTATCCACTATTATATCAATATCACCTACTTTACACTTCAGGCACAGAAGAGAACTATTTTAAGTCCCCACTTTTCATTGCACGAGGTCTCAGTAATAAAACACAGCCTTGCACTACCTAGAATAAAATATGGTTGATTAAAATAACAAATCTACACATTTCTTTCTTTGTTTGCCCTTACCTCCATATTTTCTTGTTGCAAGAAGAGTTGTTCAAAGGCACTCTGGTGGGAGGTAATGAAATCAGTGATGTGTATGTCTTCACTGGGGTTCTCCTCTCCATCCAGAAGAGTAAACAAGAAGTTATCTGAAACATCAAACAAGAGACTGAATTAAAGGCAGGGAATCTCATTTGCACCCCTCTCCCAGCACAGTAAAAAATCACTCATGCCCTCAGTCTATTTATGGAGGACATATCTGTGAAATCTGAAGATCAATTATAAAATAGAATTTGAAAAATGCATCAGAAGGTAACTGCCAGCATATGAAGGTCTCTTTGTACTTTCATCCTGTCCTCTTGGGGGGAGGGGGCACTTAGTATAATTGTGTAATATCTATTGGCCATGGTTGAGACCCCCATTTTCAGCCCTAAATTTCTGTTCCAGAGCATCATAATTTCAGAAGCCACAGAAAATTTTTGTTTTTTCAGTTCCAGAGACCCCCAAATTTGCTGTTTCGCTACTGATTTTTTGCTCAACCGCGCCGCTTACGCGGCGTGGCCAGACCAGAGCATTGCACTTTTAATCCAACGCCAATGGTGCATCAGAAATTCGCTGCAGCGCAGTTCCGAAGCATAGCATTTTCAGATCTTCTAAGGTCTTAGCTCCAGTTCCGGAGACCCCGTTTTTCGCTCGAGCCAGTTCCAGAGCCCCCGATTTTCGACTTCGGTGTGGCACATAGGTATCACATTGTAAGTCGGGTGCCTCCCCCCCCCCCCCCGACATGCAGACACACGCATACCGGTACATACACACGTACACAAACACCAACACACACAGACACCAACACACACTACCCTCTGACAATTTCACACATAATTACTATAGGTTACTTCAGTCTTCATAATTTGATTTAAAAAATTTTTCAAATTGGTCTTACTATTTTCGGTCCTGCGAGTTTGTCTCACTCCCATCTTCTTCTTGCGTCTAGGGGATTTTCCTGAGAGTCCTACTGAGGTGACAATCTTTTTAGGAGCAGGACTGTTGGTGGTTGTTGGTCCATCAGTAGTAGATTTGTCTTCTTCAATCACACTGAATGAGAGAGAAGAAAAATTATACAAATCAGACAGCACTTCCAATGGATGTTTTGAAATTATTACGGAGGAAATTAATATTATGTGATTGGGTAAAAAACTAAAATTGGTTCTAAGTTTAGGACTCCCTAGCTAGAGGACAACTCCATGGGGACAACTCCCCCCATAGACTCGGACCAGTTTGAGGACAACTCCTCCGGAGGATGGCTCCCCGAAGGAACTCCCCTGGGGACAACTTCCTGGTGGAGTTTTGCAATGTTTGTAACGACAATGATCGTCTGAAACATTGACCTCGCAGGAGTTGTCCTCTGTGGCCTGCTTGGGGAATTGACCTCAATACTTAGTCTAATAATCTACTGAAATTGATTGGGCATCAAAATCATCCAATGCCAAATTTCGATGAGCTCATTCACTGGCCCATGCTCTCGGTTTATCCTCGTCGGGGGGGGGGGGGGGGGGTTGGGGGCCCTCCAGTTCTTGGATCTTGGATGTGCTTCCTCCTGAATATTCCACTGGGGAATTTTGACGGGAGGTGTGGTGTCGAGTGGTCTGCAAGTCGTTAATTTTATGTTTATTGAGTTTGGAGTGAAATGAATAGGTCTACATAGTACTAGACGTGTCTTGAATGCCGCGGATGACTTTGTTTGTGGAGATTACTGATGAAGGCAGACGATTCCAGTCTTTTATGGTCCTAATGAATAATGAGTTAGCGTAGACATCGGTTCTTGTGTGGGTCAGATGAAATTGATATAGACCATGTCCCCGTGTTTTGTCATGGATTTTTGGTGTAGACTAATGCATTTCCTATGCCTGGTTAATATCCAAGTACGTTTCGTTTAAGATTTCTAGCCTAGGCAGGTATATAATTAGACAAGAGGTACACTGTCTGTGTTTTGGGGGAAATCTTTATCAAAACTGACATTTTCCTACCTTCCCCATACAGACAGCGTCTCAGCGTAACTCAACCGGAGTAGTAGGAGACTGAAGCCTTTGGTCTAAGTTAGTATATAATCCGTCCGTTCGGAGCAGTTTTTTTAACCTTTTCTGATATTTTTTCTTACTGCTCCTCAACTGACGGAAGCCTTAGTATCGATCTATGCAGTGGTTTGCTTAACCACTGTCCCTATGACAGTTCGGGTGAGGTGCCTCACCCGATGCGATTACAACAAAATAAATGAAGCAAATTCCTAAAAATTATACAACCTATAGTAATAGTAACATAAAAATCTCAACAATGCGATAGGCTTACAGCTTCACGAAAAAATGAAGTTTACTTTAGTACCTCTTTTTTGCGAAGAAATACACAGAGGTAGATCTACAGCGATTTTCATGCCGTGATTGAACGGATCTTCACGCATGAATGGCGGGCCAATCACGATCGTGAAACCATTTCATTCATCAATCGTCGGCCAATCAGAGCAAGCATAACATGCGGAGTCTGGCAGTATTAGTAAACAAAGATGGCGATGGTTATGTTGAGTGCGTCTGACTGATTTTTCTTTCTGAGGTCGGGGCTAGTATTGCAGTGATTTACAGTGAGTATTCCATCATTTTTTCATGTCTCAAAAGTCCTAACGTTACACAACAAGATTATGACAACTTTATTGTCCCAGTCCCACGGCCCACACCTTCATTAAACGATGTATCATAGATCTAGACTAGATCTATATGATTCCGTGTAGCCAGAAGTAGATTCTCTAGTCTCAGCGGAACATATCTCGACCGAAAAAGACTGATTTTTCAGTCTAATATTAATAATCTGCATGATCTGTTTGCTCGTCGTCTTTCTTTCGCATCAGTCATGTCAGTTGTCCTGATACAGGTAAAATTACATGATAGATCCAACGTTATAGATAATCCGAGTACATGTACATTACCACGCTATCGTCGAGTTGTGGCTGTGTGGTGTATGAAAGTTTATGATTTGAAATATTGATTCATTTCATCATGATGATGATGATTGCTGGTAATTTTTTGGAGCTCGTTTCCCCTTCTCTAAATTAACTCATGAACTTACCGCGTAGAAAGTTTATTTTCTTCAACACTGTCTTCTCCCGTTTTCAGACCCATGATGTCACTTGTGTTTTTTGCAGATCTAGTCTCAACTTTACGGTAAATTAAATGAGAACTCCGCAATATTTCGTCAATCACAGGATGATCACAAAACCAAAACACCGCAGACCGGCAAACCGGTTTATTTACAACTTGCAGTCGTAATTTCCGATCCGAGAAATCGCGCGCGCAAGCACTAAATGTGTACTGGAAAATCAGCTCTGTGCTTTACGGCGCTAAAATGATCTTTTGTGGGCGCGGCTGGCGTAAGTTCGATGTACGGACATTCGCTATGGATAAATTATACAACATTGTAATGACAGAAGTTGTTAAAATCCTTGCAGTTGTGCGAGTGCTATACTGTTACACTGCAAAGCCATCCGTCTTCAAAATCGACTTGCTTTCACCCTGTTAACATAATGGGCAAGGATGTATGTATTATGAGGTAAAATATCTTTTTCACAAATTAATGTGACCATC
>JZLH01S0526960.1:83093-96215 GCA_001188425.1 Eucidaris tribuloides
TTTTGACGTGCAAATCAAAGACACAATCTTTAAAGTCTGACTGTTTTGGAACTACATGTACAGTGAAATAAGATTTTTCAAGAGTGAGCTGTACAACCATGGAGGTAGAATGTCAGGCATGGTGATGCACCCTTTACGAAATTGCTTCTCTTCCAGCGCTCAAAATACAAGGGGGCTCGGGACGATTTGCCCCCGTAATGAAAAAAAAGCACTCGAAAATGTTAAAAAGAGCTCCCCAAAATTCCCATAGACACAATGTAAATTGTAGCCAAATTTAGCCAATGTGCTCCAAAAGTAGCCCCCCAGATTTAAAGGTATTGGCTAACATTTATCACGGTTAAAAAAATCTGAGCTACATGATTCCCCATGCTACCATTGTCTTTGATAACGTCTAAAAATGATGCCCTGAAAAAATTATATTTCCAAATGATTATTTAGTGCTTTAAAAAAGTGAAAATCGTAAGTTGATCGGATTCACCTGCCCATTTTGTCCCATAGACTTTGTGTACACATACGCTATTTAAACTCGCCCCGAGTTTTAATTGTTTATTTATGCATAACTTGCCATTGGCAGTGTAACTTTCCAAACTTTTGTATTCTAGGGTGTTTATTTGTCCGTATGAACACTAGGCCTACTATGTAGTTCAGATATCAAAATTTGGCAATTTTTTAAATTGAAGCTCCACAATGTTAGCCTATCACTTTAAAATTATTATTCCCCTGTTCTCTTCTTGCCTGTAATTTTAGTTAGAAAAATTGCTTACATGACATATTAGCATTTGTTGTACTTTTTGTTGTACTTGTTCTTGTTCTTTTTCTTGACTGATAAACTGCTGTAGGCAGATTTAATACAAAGATTCTTTTAATATCAAATTTGAGATTGAGAATCAGTTTGTTGCAATTCAAGCAAAAACTGAATTTTATTTAGATTCTGATTAATGGCCATGAGGTAGTTATGAAGCCTAAAGTCAAGTTTCGTTGAAGAAATTAGAACATGCTATTAAAGGTGATGTGAGGACATGATGACAGGGTCCAAAACAATGTTGTAGTCCCAATAATTTTCGAGAACAAGTTTCTGGGCAAAATTCATAACCATTGTAAGTGACGTACATGTACTGTAGCAATGCTTCTGGGACCTGCCCTTGCAAAAGAGTTTTCTTATCAATTTAAAAGTTTGTCTGAAATTCTGAATGCCAAACTGCCCAAAGCCTCAGCTCATGTCACGGGCCAGACTTGCTATTGTTGCCATGAGCCCTTGTAACTTGTAAGCAATATCACATTCACAATACTAGTACTCTGTATGTGTGATGAGTTGATTGTAAGCATGATCTGCCTTTTGACAATGTTTCTGGCAGGAGAATGAAAGTCTGAAAGTCATCTTCCTATTATGTAACCTTATCCAAGGCCACTTCATTTTCAAAGAATTTATTCAATGCAGGGTAGGAAGTAAAATTTTATTTTGAGGAGTTAATTTCAAGTCTTGATTGGTTGATCATTCTAGTACAATGAATGAGTGTCAAAGTTCATCTGTGGGAAGCCTTCAAATAAACCCCTTAAAAAAGTTGTGCAACGCAATTCTGAGCGTTGATATCTCTCTTGGTACCCTTGACTTGGACCCTTATTTAAATGTCTTGCACATTCCATGAATCCATGATCATAACAAATGATATCATTGTAAAGGAAAATAGAAAGGTTTTTCAATTATACCAATATCAAGAATTATACTACATTATACATGTTATACCAAGAGAGATATCAATGCTCAAAAGTTGAGCTGCATAACTTTTTTTGAGGGGTTTAGGATGTAATCATTGTAAGTGGTCAGATAATATGTTGACCCTCATGCCACACACAGAATTTTGAGAATATCACATGCAAAGTCTGTGGAGTTTTGTTGCAATGGTGCTGGGAGTGTTGAATCATTTGACTGACCAGTATTGTTGCCAACTCTGCACTTGGCACAACTCATCTAATTGACAGTGCATTTAATGTGGCTGTTCAAAGTGTTGTGATTTAAAGACATCATACAATGTTTCCAGTTTAAAAAAATCTGAGTTACAATACATGATTCCCTATGCTACCAGTGTTTCTGATAAGGTCTAAAAATTAAGTCCTGAATGATCATTAAGTGCTAATTAAAAAGCAAAAATCATTGAGCGACGGTCAGCGTCCATTCCAGTTTTCCCCCATAGACTGCTGTGATTTAGAATTTTTGTCAGGTGGCAATAATTCATAATACATGTAAGTAGGCCTACCAATTTTCATCTGTACAGCATGTGACAGCATAATTCTCCCTATCGCATATAGCCGATACCAAGCGATATCACCTAGCGATACCGATATCTGATCGATCGCTTTTGGGATGCATACTTCCGGTTCAGGCTCATTGTACAGTCAAACGCACAGAACACATCATTTCGAACTGTGTCAAATTTGTAATATTGATGCCTCATACCCAATCAAACATGGATTGACCTGGTGAACAATTTTGGAGAATATCTGTGTCGAACTTTCTGGAAAGAAATGTTCCTTTGACCAGTAGACAAGGGAAACTACTCAAAACTGTCGCCAGGAAAGCCGCGAATGTACATGTATGAGAGAGGAGTGTAACCACGCACACGCCGAGTCGTAATGCGAACGCCGGTGTGTGAGGAGCCGATGGCTCCGTCCACGACGTAAATGAAAGGGTTGTTATATGGAGGATATGGACTTGAAAAAAAAATCATTTATGATATTTTACGAAAGATTTTAACACGATCCATGAGTACTTAAGCGTTCGATGTGTATCACGCGTGCATAAACCGGAAGTTTAATTCCCAAGAATTAACCGTAAAAAAATTAGAGCGTCACATGCGTTCAGCTTCGGAGAGCTAAATGCGATAGGGAGAATTGTCTGAATTTTGTGTTCTAGGGTGTTTATTTGTCCACTCAAACACTGTCAGATATTACGTGAGATACATGCAGTCGAGTTTCATAAGTTTGAAAGTGAGGCTTCCACAATGTACATGTAGGTGTATGTCAGAACCGTCACCTTGTGGTGAAATACAAAACAAAGTTAATCATCATGAATGTTGAACTTGTCAATCAACCATTAATTCCAGTTAGGTCACTGGTACAGATACTGGTACATTGATGCAAAGCAGAGGGTCTAGTCTCTGGAGAAAGGATTACCGGTTTTAAAGATACTTCATGCTCAGTGATGCACTACAGCTGGACATAAAGACTTTTGTGTTTATCATGCATGGTTCCTCCCCGAAAAGAAAACGTGAATAAAAATACCTCCATTATCATGTAAATCTGCATACTCTCCCATTGCATCTTATGAAAGTCACTGATCAAGTGAGAACAACATCTCAATGATCTTGTGAACAAAGAGTTATTTCCATGTTGTAGTTGCATTCATTTGCCAGGCTGCCAATCTGTTACCTAAGGCCTAAAAGTGTAGAGACATTCCAGATGAAATGAAGGATAGATTCAAGACTGAGAAGCCAGATTCACATTAGTGTTATGACTGTTATGACTCGTACTGCAATGTAAAATGAACAATATTAGGATCCAAACCGAAGCCACCTCATATTGCAGTGATGAGAATATTTTTTCAAAATTGTGAAATGCAGTAGACCTGTATGGAGAAATTAGGAAGACTTAACGACAAATTGTTAAAGGCCCAAGGTCAAGGGTTAACTCATCTACAGAGAGGATGACAACTAGTCTTGGAATACAGGCACATACATGTATTCACGAACATGGACTGTTACTAAATTTTGTAGTAATTTTTTTGTTTTATTTAGGGCTTCATGTTTTAAACATGTGATAGACATTAGGCCTGGGTCGAATATCGATTTTGATAATCGATTAGTTGACTGGAAAGGTAATCGAATTAATCGGATTATTCGATTAGTCAGAATACAAAAAAAATTAACAAGTAACATACGCGAAAACAAGTACATGGGACCAAGGACAAAATGAGTAACAGTTAGAATAAATGTGTTAGCAGGTTAGCAGTTGAAAAGTTGAGAATGAAAAACATAACAGCCCCAACACGAAGATGGTTGTTTTAACCCCGTGGCACATCAAAAATCCAACATTTGTTGTTCGAATAAAGAGAAAATGCATCATTCTTTCATGCAGCAAGATCGCTACCCACCTTGTGCGAAGGCGCTGCCATTTTGATTAAGCAAAATATCCGTTTACCCAAATATCCGCGTACAGTGCGTGAAACGGATATATGGATATTTGGGTAAATGGATATTTTGGTTAACCAAGATGGCGACTGTGTACGATAAACTTCCAATAGCCGTAGAAGAATCAAGTTTTCGAATGCATGACAGCAATTTTCGGAAAAAGTAACGTCAGCAAAGGAAAGAATATGTAAAAATTGACGGTATTTTGTCATTTCTGTTTTTCAAAACCGACATTTCAACTCTTCTTTTTGCGTCGGCAAAAAATATTTTCCACAGCGATGCCGCAGGGATGGTACGGATGGCTGAATTTACGTGTCGCCATTTGGAAATCCACTGTTCTTGATCGTTATTTTCCTAAAAAATGATATATTTGGGTTCTGATCATGCTAAAAAATTTTTCCTTACTTTGAATATTGATATCTAACTTATTTTTTTTTTATTTTGTAAACAAACAAGTTACTGTATTTGAGTTTCAGCTATGGTATTTAGACTAATCGTCACCCGACGATTAATCGATTCATTTTAAAGTCGCATTCGAATACCAATCGGCAAAAAGGTAATCGATTAATTCGATTAATCGATTTTTTGTCCCAGGTCTAATAGACATTGATATTATGTAGGGCTATGCAGCTCAAGTTTTTTTTATGTGTGCTCAAGTCTTTGCGTGCACATATTTGTTGATTGCTTTGATGCTTTCTAATCTTGGAGCTGACCTTGTGGAGTATAATATCCTATTCAGAAGAGATTTCATGATACTATGCACACAGGATCATAATTTTGTAAAGCGTCATTCTTCCTCCAGCAGGGGCATGTTACCAGGAAAGGCCACATGAATGGCAAAAGGAAACAAGTGACAAAAATATCATTTCTCGTAAAATGAGCAATTTGTTTCTGTCATTTATATACATTGGTATTAATTTCATTGCAGTTTGATTTAAATAGCTTTCATTAGAATTATTACATGATGACATAAATGCCAAATGGTACCCTGGGGTACCAGAAAGATATCCGCCATTTTGTTGACTTATTAATTTTTTTGGCACTATGCCCTGGGTTACAAAATTGTGTAAAAGTTACATGATTAAAGTGTGAAAATAACAACTTTAGCTTCATTTTCACCCCTCTCTTTGTAAATTTTTGCTTTGTTGTGCACTTATGCAGCCTCTGCATCAAAACCACTGATCTCAGTTATCATTACCGAAGAAAATACATTTTTGGACATGAAGGCGGTACACAACGCAGAACACTGATGTACAACGGTACCCCGGGGTAGCGCGTGGTGCATCACATGTGTATATCTTCTCCAGATTACAGTGTATGTCTGAAGGTACAGCGTGCCTTTAAAGATTGTGTTTGGGATTTGCAAGCCCATTACTTCCCTTCATTATCAATACCAAACGGTAGTTAAGTACTTACAAATTGTGAGTTGAAAGTTTGAGATCCATATGTCATGAATTTGTTGTTTTATGAGAAAAACTAATAACGATATGTTACCAGAATGTTGTTTTTTCGGCGAGTTTAAATTTTGCTCAAATTGCGAATCGCGGTTATGTGTACGATCGCATGACCAACGGAGCACACTGATTGGTTAAATGGCTAAACTCCGCGCGACCTTTGGCTGACGGCTGATTGGACAATTTTGGAACGGCCCATGCAGGCGTTCACGTTAACGTCACTGAAAATTTTTAAGTTTAAATGTCCAGATTTTCACCAAAACTACGTATTCTACCCAAAGGTTCTATGACAGGTGTTTTATATTTATATTAATCTTCACATTGTGAACAATTTCAGCTGGTTTTGATTTGCCGTTTTATGACGTGCAAATCCCGTACTCTGTCTTTAAGGAGGTTTCAAAACACAAATTTCTCAAATTTGAGACATTTCTCACATGCTGCATTTTGCCAAAGTTGGGCAGTAATACATGTTATTTCAGGGCTAATATTGCAAGAAGTTCCCCTGAGCTGTGTTCCATCAATTTCTCATTTCCTAGTTGGAGGGCCAATTCCAGGAAATCCTGGGCATTACCAGGAAGCCCAAGGACTTGAATAGGGCAAAGTGGACACCATATAAAATGGAACTAATATTGTACTACTCTGCTTGCTGAACATATACCCACAAACATAATTTTTATTATTATTTGTAATGATTTAAAAACATGAATTTGACGGTGACCCTTTTTACTCTGCTAAACAGTCAACATAATGATTACATTCATTGATATGCACTGTACACCCACACACTAAATTACATTATAATATATGACTCTACACCATAATGGACGGCTAAATTTACAAATGGAATTGTGAGGGCATTGCCCATCGATGGTGCTTTGTAAATTTATGACAAAATCGTGTCTGGTATGCGCTAATGCATCACTGAATTAACTGTTCAGTGTCCATTGAATTTTTCAAGAACCTTGCACATGTTGTATTGAGCTAGTTGCACACTGTGTTGTGTGGAGGGAATTATTAACAGTTGTTGGATAAAACTCCACTGGCAAGCCTGATAGTTTGTCCGTCATTGATTTTGACCTTTGACCTGTTCCTACAGAGTGCAAGTCATGCAATGCAGGTGCACACATTTGTGTGTACATGTAGATGTACACGTCAAAGAATTACATGATACCAGAGTAGCCTAGTACACGTAGGATTAAATTGATTATGTACAGTCCTGTATTTGTTTTGTTCTTATTTTTTATAGGCAAAAAGTACAAATCATGCACTCTTAAGCTTTCACAACATGTAGGAATTTATAGCAATTTTTTATAGGTGTGAAGGTAAAAGTTTCATTTATATTTTATAAATCAATTATTAGAACAAAAAATACACTGTACACAGTATATGTAGGCAGATAAATGTATTCTTGTCTTCATATTGGACACAGTATACAGTACTCTTTATCAGTATACAGGGTGTATACAGTATGACATTTTAATTTTATTGATACATGTAGCAATTTTAGCAGTGATACTTAGCATACTGTACATGTACAAATACAGGCTTCATTTGGTTACAACTACCAGTATGTGGTACTCAATTTTGTGCATTTTCAGTCCAGTGGCACTGTTACATGTATACTGACTTAAAAGAAGAAAAGAATAAAAAAAATACATTTTGTTCATGTAATCATTCACGTCTGTAATGTTTATTCAGCCATTGAAAACAATATCAGGGTTTTTTTTGACAGAAAGCAATCAATGTCAATCATCAGACATCAGCCATAAACTATATATCTGCAATCTGCATTACAATATCATTTTAATTTGGCTGTGGAATATATGTTTGAAAAGCACTTCAAAGTCCTTGCAGTGTGGTAATTGGTTCCATAGGTCATGAAAACTTCCTCATTGTTACGGAGTGATAAATATGAAATATTGCCTAAAATTGCAGTAACTTTAAAATGACATGTGACAAAACTACAGCATCCAAAGTCAATGTTTGTTTTTGCTGTTTACAGTCAAATGTTTGTAACTGACTTGTCACCAGATGTGTAACCTAAACTGACAAGTTCATTACTCTGTGTAATCTGCTGTAGCCTAGGGTCATTGACTGGATTCTGGGCTAATAGGGTGATGTCATTAACCCATCCATGCACAGGGTTTATTTTTGGGAGGATTTAATCCCTATTTCATCATTCAAATTGGCAACATATGTTTTTATTTCTTTTAATGGCACTTCCAAAAGAGGTGTAATGCATTACAAATTAAAAGAAAAACAAGTTTACATAATTTTCTGGTCAAACATTGCCAATTTGCATGAGAAATAGTGGATTTTCAATCATTAAAAGCATTGCCAATTTAATTTGAAATTTCTGATCATTTTAGTCGTTGAAAAATCCCGCGCGATTTGGACTCGTACATTAACTGTCGATAAAGAAGGCTCAATTGGAAGGAAAATTTTCCACTCTTTTAGAAGCTTTTTTCCTTTATTTTTCTACTTGAATTCATTGATTATGATAAGAAACTAGCAAAATGTGGATTGTGTAGCATTGATGGGTCATGTTGACGAGCTTTGGCAATTATTTTTCTTAATTGACCAATGAATCATGATTTGAAATAATTTCTAATTGCATTTTGATACTTTGAATGTATCTAATTTTTCTCTCTTCTTTTTTAACAGAATCAAAGTTCCACTTTTAACATTGCACCAATGAAAAGGGAAGAGGGATTATTTGACTGGATATTTTGAATTAATTCCTCTTTAAATACTAAATCCTGTTTGTTTTATCAGCTTGTGAAAATATACTGTATGGAGATGGAAATCTAATTTTCATTTTTTCATTTTTTCACCAGAGACCAGTTTCATCTCATGACCAATTTCTTTATGTATCTAAATCAATGATTTATTTGAAAGAATAAAATCATAATGTAAATCGGTGATTCACAGTGTAAATAATTTGATTGAAATCTGCCAACCACTTGGCAGAATTTTACCTTTCTGTGTAAATTTTATGGCTTTAAGTATTTTTCAACTTTTTTTTACAAAACTATACATGTTAATGTGGATAATATGATAATATGCTTCTTTCATCTGTTTTTAATTTTGATTCAATAAAATATACAAGGAAAAAAATACACTACACAACACATGTACATGTAGCTCATAATTATGACATGGGCCAACATTGTTAAGTATTGCGTACTCGGCTCTAACAGTAAAACATGTAATTCATGTGGTTCTTGTGGTAGATTATTTTATTATTGGCTTGCCAGCAAGGCCATGACTTTCTTTTGTGCAAAATCTTTTATATCAGGTTCTCATATTTCACTGCTTGTTGTAGCGTAAAAATAATGTGATCTCCTGTAAGACTGAATTGAAATCCCCAGATAATGTGTTTTACACAAAGGACTTGCATACACAGTAGGACTAAAAGGAACAAGACCGTCTGATACCAGTTAATCCTTATATGAAAGAATACTTTTGAGATTTTTTTTTATGAAGGCCACTCCTAGAGATGATAATGAAGTTGATTATGATGATGATGTTGATGACAATTGGAATGGAATGATGATGATGATGATGACAACCATGATTAACCTGTGATGATGATGTTGATGACAATGGGAATGGAATGACGATGATGATGATGATGACAAGTTGACAACCATGATTAACCTGTGATGATGATGGGAATGACGATGATGTCTGATGACGACCATGATGAACCTGTGAATGTGATGGTGATGATGATGAGAAATGAATGGATCAGTGTATGATTACACAATCGACTGGAAACCTTGCACATAAAGTACATAGTGCGTACATTACAGGTAAGTCTACTATTCAAATGATGCACTACTAGCCACACCATACTGTTTTCATACAACAAAAGCAAATCACCTTTTTTTTCTGATCTGATGGAGTTTCACAATTTCAGCATCATTTTACATGCTGCAGTGCAACCATAGTCCATCACACCCACTGGACACTGTTGGACAATTATTAGTAAAATATCTAGAGACTAATTGACTGTTTGGGCCAGTGAAATATATTCTATTTTCCCTGACTGAAAAACGGGAACTCATTTTCCAAATTTTCCCTGATTTCCAGAACATCTGGGAACCCTGATTTCTAAAAACAACAACAACAAAACAAAATCAAACTCAAAGTGCATGTGAAGTTGTAGAGGAAAAGTAATTTACAGTACTTTTAAATTCTCTTTGGTACTTGGAAATATACTTGAAAATACATAAATTTGTTGGATATATTGTGTTGTAAATTGATGTGTCATATATGGTCATGTGTTGTATGGTGGGACCCCCAAATACCTGGTGGTGTTACATTTTTCAGTCCTCTTCATAATTGAACTTGATGCATCAGAGGTATCCTTCATCAAATTATAACGAATTTGGGCTCATTCTGCAGCAAAATTACTCTGCTTTTGAAATCTGATAAGCAATCTTGCATCAC
Organism: Eucidaris tribuloides; assembly: GCA_001188425.1. Taxonomy (NCBI): domain Eukaryota; kingdom Metazoa; phylum Echinodermata; class Echinoidea; order Cidaroida; family Cidaridae; genus Eucidaris; species Eucidaris tribuloides. Next base: position 93,187 of record JZLH01S0526960.1, read on the forward strand.
ACTTTGTTTAATTAGTGAAAATTGCAAAAATGTTAACGAGGGTAAATCTGGTGGATAAGCGGAGGAGGATAAGCGGAGGAGGAGTATGTACAATCTCTATGGGGAAATTGCAAATTCACCTGTACTTTTTTGTTTTTCCTACTATTTGCAGCAGATAAGCTATCTTGGAGTTATGAAATGCATCTGACTAACTTGCCACATGTTGTACTTAACAATTCTCAAAAGTAAAAGTGACATTGTCTTCTACATGTAGGTCATTAATTACTTAATTAATGACTGGTGTAGATCTACATGTAGCTTATGTTTGCCATTGACTTGTACACATTATGATGCATAAAAGTACTGCATGTAAGGACACACATGGGCAATTCCACGCCAACTGTGACATGAATGCCAAAATTTCAAATTGATTGTATGTTTTTTCTTCTCTATGATTGGTTAGGGGTATACCTATACTTTAGGAATCTGAAAAGATCTTACCTCAGAATGTTCGTTTTACTAATTATATTGTTATTAAAATATGGGTGTGTCAAAATGTGATGTATCCAAAAATAATCAAGAAAATAATGAATGTCATAAAAATTCTTCATATATCTCTTTAAATGAGTCATAGGATTGTTATTTAAGATTTTAGATATAAGAAAGCAAGCCTTAGATGAATAAAAAAAGAATAAAAATTATATCTCATCGGTGAAGCCCAATATGCTTAATTAAATTCTCGTTCCATTATTCCATTGAAATGTGTAACGTCCGTAACAATTTATGCATTTTTTTGAGCCACAACGAAAAATAATTGAATCACTTTCATCATACCACATATTTACTGCCAACTTACCATGGGTTAACTTACAGAGTAAAAAATTTTTAATAATGATAATTAGAAATAGGCTTACGAGTGTTACGGACGTTACATAAATTGTTACGGACGTTACAGCTTTACACGTACAAGTTTAAGACACTATATAGAGCTTTATTTTTATTTACCACCTACATAAGATATCACCCTTCTTTACAAATGTTTTTGTCCTATGCTGCAACGTCCTTGAAGTACAAGGTCATGAGGTCACTTCTCTTCAGGATGACCACAAGTGGATACTGATGAGCACATGTTGAGCTGACAATATTTGGACAGGCCTGTTTAATAAAATTTTATATCTTTTCTGGACAATGTGCAATGCTCTTGCCTCAGTGCTTCATGCCTTTTTTCTTTCGAGTTTCTGGCATATTTTGAGACCAAATTTGTGTCGCGCAGGTGCATGGTTCCGGAGTTACATAACTTTTCGTTTGTGCTTGTCAGACCGAAAATGGCTAAAAATGTGTTTTTGTGTACAAAGTCAATACAGAATGTGTGTTTTCAATTAATTCATATAATTATGTTTATTTTCACTTCAAATGCCTGGAATTGCATACTTTCAGCATAATTATGCTTCCTAAAATGTTAGCACCGAATTTTGGCCAAAAAAACAACAAAAATAAAAGGTCAATAAACAAAGAAATACATAAGAAATTGAAGAAACAATAAGATACAAAAGAAATTAATTTCCTTTGGGCAATTTTTTTGGTGGGATATTGTTAGAAATGTCATCAGCAATAGTTTTAACAAAAAACAGCACTTCATAAATTTCTTTTAACAAGTTATGGGCAAAATGTGATTTTATCCATAGATTTGCATAAATAATTAATTAAAAATAAACAATGCATATTTTCACCAGTTTTATTATGCAGTCTTGTAATTTACATGTGGCTTTATGCGCGTGCAAAATGTTGCGGTGATCGGGTGATCTAGACCGAGATCTGGGGGAAAGAAAGTTGTTGATAGATGTTGCTCTCTTGCATTTTCATACACGTTACGTCCGTAACACAAATATGTAATGTCCGTAACAACTTAAAAAGCCTAATTACACAAAACAAAGTGTTAAATTCAAACTTGCTGTTTATAATTACATAGAATGATGGCAGACCTATTTGAGGACAGGTGGTAAAAAATACTGAAGTAAGTAACTTCACAGAGTTTCACCATTATGTTCAATATGCAAAAAAGCCACGTCATAATGCGTAACGTCCGTAACGCTCGCTTCCAACGCTTGTGGTTATTTAACCAATAAAGCTAAAACAATGTAATTTTTATTATGTTAAACTTTTACATGTTTTCTACAATTGTGAGAAGAGATAAACTGTTCTTGCAACTACAAATAATTTTTTTATCAATTGAATGTATGAAGTTGCCTATGAATGTAACGTCCGTAACGGTGGAACTGCCCACATGTATGTTCACTTCAGGACTACATTTTGGTTGGAATTTTTAAATACACTGTTTTGATCTATTTATTAAACAATATTCTACTAATTAATCTCTAAAATTTGGTAATTAGGTTTAGTAAACTGTTTGTTTAATTAGTTTAATTAATGTTATTGTAACAAATCGCAATACAATTTCAAACATATTTTGCCACACCCTGTATCACTACATCTGAAAATCGAAAAGTAGTGAAACCATACATTTTCTTGAAGCTGAAAGTGTGCTCTTAATACTGACAAGTGCAATGAGTTGTCATCAATATCATAAAACTATACATTTTTTTTGATATTACCCTTTAATTTTTTACACACCCTGTATAGCAACTTGACCTTGGCTTATTGAGATTCTCTGAAGTATAAGCTTTCAGAAAATGTATACTTTTGTTGGTTTCTGATCAGTAGTTTTTGAGTTACATTGGTTCAAATGCAAGAAGTAACAAAATTCTTAATTTTGGTGCCTGTAACGCAAAGGGGCCCCACCATAAGACACAAGACCATATGTCCTCGATCTTTGCAACCTTGATGTTTGATGATGAACTCTCATTTCAATTCTGGCCGTCTATCCGAATCCTCCTAGTGTTATCCTGCCTTGTGGCTGAAACTTGATACTGCGAATCTCCAGGGATTGGAATAAACCCTGCATCAGCAGCATTTCCGCAGGTTTTTCATCAAAGAAAATGTTTCATTTCAACTGATACGAACCAGAGGGCATTTGGAAAAAGTATATATAT
>JZLH01S0526960.1:103407-123088 GCA_001188425.1 Eucidaris tribuloides
TCTAAAAATCCACTGATAATATCACAAATATTATTTCTGAAACTCCCATGACACTCTCATGGTCAGATTTATCATTTTCAAGTGCAGAAAATTACCGCCGATATCGTAAGTTTAAGACTTGAAAATCCGAACTCACATACACCATGTAACACATGTGGGACTGGGCAATCTCTAGTCGGCACAGTTACGATTTTTTGGAGGTGGCTGTGATATATTTTCTGGTGATTTTAAACATTCTGCTTACCTTTCCTGCTACTCTTAGTCATTTTTTTTACTGAATCCTCTCAGTTATTTCTTCAATCCTTGCCACAATTTTCCGTGATGTTTATTTTTTTCTGGGCGCGGTGGTCGAGCTGGCCGGTCGCATGTTTCCGCCTTCTTGACATACACCCTCAACGGTAAATGACAGGAAAGTACATGTACAATCTATCCGATATCCGTGCACAGGAGAGTCGGCAAATTAGCGCTCCATTTTCGTACTTTGTTTACGTCGTTTTCGAACAGAACTCAGGGTAATTTTGTTCTGTGTTTGCGGTTTTCGCCCGTTTTTTTATCATGGGGAATATTTTGACTTTGTCCAAGTTCTATCAAGCTAATATCTGTGTTTTAATATTTTCATTTTGAAAATCACCACTTGCCCGATCGGGCAATTGAAATTAAACTTTACTTGCCCGCCCGTGGTTTTCACTTGCCCCGGGCAAGCGGGCAAGCGGGTTTGTCGCGCACTGCATCATGTATGTATAGGGGGGGGGGGTGAATGGGTGTGTTTATCTGTGTTAATTCAGTTCTCAATTTTCAAGTTCATCTTTCTCCAGGAAACCCCTCAACAATGATTCCAGCAGCCTACAGTAACCATGCATGTCGTTTTACTTATTTTCTTTAATAATCATTACAATTAATATTACTATTATCAGTAAGCTATAGTTTTAAACGAGAGAATGCTAAACAAAACGAAAACAAAGCGAAACATGCTTCTGATGGTTGCTACATTTTCGAGATCTATTTGTACAGACGACCTTAAATAAGTTACTTCAGAAACGATGACACAAAGTGGACAGACAGTAATACTAACATCCTCGACAAAAGAAAAAAATGTTTTTATTTGTTCAAATAGGCTTACCCATTCTCATTAAACAAAAGTATAAGGATTCATTTAAAAAGCAATAAACGAATAGGGGTCTACTAAAAATTTACTTTAATTACAAACAATCACGATGATGATGATGAAAAACAATAGTAACATTAGTAAGAGTAAAAACACTAATAACAACTTATAACAATTATTATTAGTATTAGTATTATTATTATTATTTGTTATTGTTATTATTGTTTTTGTTATTATTGTTGTTATTGTTTTTATTGTTGTTGTTATTGCTGTTGTCGTTATCATTGTTGTTGTTGTCGTTATTATTATTTCTTATTTTATCATTGATTGTAATGTTGATAATTATTTACAGCTATAATAACTTTATGATAATTTCTCTTTATAATTTAGGCCTGTTGTAGCATGTGTTTTATCACTTGTAGGCCTATTGGTGCATAAATAGGAAATGACATTAGGCCTATGTTCGAAATGTATTTTCGTGAAATGAAAAAGAAAGACCTGGCATGCGAAGATGGGACATCCTAATTATGAACATTAATTACAACCGATAAACTAGGCCCACTTTACATTTACAGGTCCAGGTTAAACTCCTGGTAAAAATTCAACACTATACGCCTAATTGGCAAGATCCTAATCATATTGCTACTTCACTTTCTTTGATGAACACACCAGAATAGTCAATTTGTTTTTAAAAAAATAGAAAAATAGCAGTACCTTTGACTTATGGTGATGATACGTAGTCTAGTCTAGATCTAACATTACTAGGCTAGAACTAACCCTGTTTACTGTGGCCCAGGACTGTGGTCTATTTCGTGGCGTTAGATCTAAACATAGTTCTCGGGAGTTGTTTACGCCTAGCCACGGCCGCAAGCAGTAATTTAGCCTAGTCTTGGATTAGTGATGAATCCAGTATGATGGAATTACATGTACGGTTGGGTAGGTTAGTCTTGAAGTTTTGATTTTGAAATATTTTGAATCATTTTTTTTTTTTTTTGGTATTGCCTGATCGACCCTATCCGTGTCGATAGCCAGGTATAAATACAGGCGAGTAGAAGTGAATCGTACATGCGATGCATGCCGTTGCCGTAACATCGGCGTGGCTTACCGTAGTGACAGGGTACTGTACCAGTACAAAACAGCACAACGCACGCAGCAGATTATCACGCGAAAACATTTCTTTAAGTGTTAATAGTATGAAAATTATTGTTTCTTACCTGAAAGTTTGACTACAACGTTCATGAACCTCAGTACTTTCCTCCGGTCACTCTAGCTATGTTCAGAGACACCATATCACACAATTATCGGACAAAAGTACTCAAAATTTTGTCAGTTTCGTGCGCGAGCTAGCTCGAGCTCAATGTTCACGCACATCAAATGCTGTCTCGTGATTGGCTGAATGAACTCAGTCGAAACGAAATCGCAACGATCAGTCGTACGTTTTTGGCATGCCGAATTCCTACGATTAGTTGTGCGAATGCCTTGTGATTTTTCTGGATGCATGATAATGACGTCAATTACGTCATAATTCCAAGTCGTACGGCAAAAGTCGTTGTAGTGTGCGGTGGCCTTTAGTTTTTGGCATGCCGAATTCCTACGATTAGTTGTGTGACTGCCTTGCTATTTTTCTAGATGCATGATAATGACGTCAATTACGTCATAATTCCGAGTCGTACGACAAAAGTCGTGTAGTGTGCGGTGGCCTTTAGTAGATGTCAAGAGCCGTTAAACCGAACTCCAACACTGCCACTCGGATTAACGGCCACTATCGATTATGTAATCGATAGCTTAACACGAGTGTTAACACGAGCGTGACGTCACATCCCTTGTTCGACGATCATGAAAACCGCGGAAAACCTGAAGAACTGTTGTAATTTCTGTATGAAATTTAAACAATCATATTACAAATGTAACACTGTCGGAAAGGCATGTACTTCCTTCTCAATTTCATGTATTTGACTCATTTCATTATGTCTTAGTTCTTCCATGCACAATCTAAAATATTGTAATTTTTCTTGCCTCTTTACCGCGCGCCATCGCGGTACCATAAATAATACACGTACAGCTACGCGACCCTGCTGAGTGAGCGGAGACAAAAATAATACTGACACTAACAACGAACTCGAAATGGTGATTTCCTTAATCCCTAGGGGATAGCGTTAGTGAATGGGACAAACGCATGTATATCGCTAACACCAGCAACCCAGCTCGGTTCAGCAGACGATTTTTAACACTATCCACAGCACCAACTTCCGGAAGTGCGTCATAATTTCGGGGTCAACTCGCTAACACAGATCGATTTCAAGTTTCGGATTAACGCTCGTGTTATTGTTAAAATAACACTAACACAAACACTATACCAAAACTTGAAATCACTCATTGTCGCACCCTTTTTTCCATTGATACGGGTAATGTAAAATACATGGGACAGGTAACCGCTGGAAGAAAAAATCATACAAGATTTTATGTTATCGAAAACGTGGCTTGTATGTGTAATAATTATAATGCTAAACAGAGCTAGCTTTTCGTGCATTTATCGATAAACTTGTAAACTAGAAAAGTTCGACTGCACGCAGTCGATGGGTATGCCTCCGCCCTGTGCGCCCACTATGTAGGAGCTAACAACCTGATTATATCAACAGTTGGCACTCCTAACTGAAGCTATAGGTTTGACACAAAGTTCATTGACCTTTGACCCTTGACCCTGAACGTTGACTCCTATGACTCTACCAAAATATTTGTCTTTTGGTTTTGAACCTAACCACTACATTACATCAACAGTGAGCACTCCTAACTGAAGTTATACGCCGAAAACAAGATTTTAGGACAAAGGTCATTGACCTTTGACCTTGACCTTTGACCCTGTGACTCTACCAAAATATTTGTCTTTTGTTTTCAAACCTAACCACCAAATTATATCAACAGTGAGCACTCCCAACTGGAGTTATAGGCAGAAAATGGCATTTAAGGACAAAGTTCATTGACCTTTGACCTTTGACCCTTGACGGATTTGTCCCAAAATCTAATCAAGTCATCCTTGATTAGTGGTCTACCCTTGGTCCAAATTATATGAGCCTAGGTTAAGTTAAACTGAAGTTTATCACGTTTACAAGGACTTCACAAGGGTAAGATGAAAACATGTCACTGTGACCTTGACCTTTGACCTCAAAATCAATAGGCTTCCTGGGATTCATGCTAGTATCATACACACCAAATTATATGAGCCTGGGTTAAAGTTAAATTGAAGTTATCGCGTTTACAAGGACTTCACAAGGGTAAGATGAAAACATGTCACTGTGACCTTGACCTTTGACCTTTTGACCTCAAAATCAATAGGCTTCCTGGGATGCATGCTAGCATCATACACATCAAATTATATGAGCCTGGGTTAAAGTTAAACTGAAGTTATCGCGTTTACAAGGACTTCACAAGGGTAAGATTAAAACATGTCACCGTGACCTTGACCTTTGACCTTTTGACCTCAAAATCAATAGGCCTTCTTGGGATCTATGCTAGCTATCATACACACCAAATTATATTGGAACTAGGCTTTAAGTTAAATTGAAGTTTATGGCGTTTACAAGGAAAATGTTAACGGACGGACGGACAGACGGCCGACACCGGCATGATACCATAATACGTCCCGTAGCCGGGAGTATAAAAACACCCTAGAATACAAAAGTTTGGAAAGTTATGCTGCCAATGGCAAAGGTATGCATGAATAAACACTTTCTACTCTGGTGGATGATAAAATAGCCTAGATCTGCACACAGCAAGTCTATGAAAGGAAATGGGCAGGTAAATCCGGTCAATTTGAATGCTTGTAGATTTTCACATTTTAAAGCGCTAAATCATCATTTTGAAAAACAATTTTTTTCAGGGCTTCATTTTTAGACCTTATGAAAGATACTTTAGGCATGGAGGACTATGTAGCTTTTTTTTAACTGCGGTAAATGTTAGCCAGTGGCTTTAAAAAGACATACGCATACCAAACAAACAAATATGGGGGGAAAAATACTTCAAGCATATCTGCTTGCAGTCACTTGAGAACCAGAAGGGTGTTAAATCCACACACACTGACGACCAGAAGGGCACTAATGCCACTGCATTTGTACAGTGATAGTGGCCTTCTGGTTTCCAACAGGTGCTGAGTTAATGCCCTTCTGGCAGTCAGTAGATGATCTGGTGAATGAAATACACATCCCGATAAACCTGAAATTCTCAAGACATAAGTTAATGTTTATCTAACTTTAATACCATAACTGACTCACCATTAAAATGTGGTCTCGGCCCTGGTCCACCGGGTCCACCTGGTCCTGGACCCATGGGACCATCGGGACCCATGGGGAAGGGACCTCTGGGTTCATGGGGGCCTCGTGGTCCAAAGTTGCCCGGGGGACCCTCTCGGAAGGATGCATTACCTCCACTGCCACCACCACCGCCACCAGAACCACCGCCAGCCCTGCTGTCCTGGTTGCCTGTCAAGAATGGGATAAATGTGAATTATTACAAGAATGTGAATTATTACAAGACCATGAGTTATTACAAGAATGTGAATTACTACAAGAATGTGAATAATTACAAGAATGTGATTACAAGAATGTAAATTAATACAAGACTAAGAATTATTACATGATGATGAATTATTACAATGTGAATTATTCTAAGAATGTGAATTATTACGAGAATATGAATAATTACAAGACTGTAAATTGTTACAAGAATGTGAATTGTTTCAAGAATGTGAATTGTTACAATAATGTGAATTATTACAAGACTGTAAATTGTTACAAGAATGTGAATTATTACAAGAATGTGAATTGTTACGAGAACATGAATAATTACAAGACTGTAAATTGTTACAAGAATGTGAATTGTTACAAGAATGTGAATTGTTACAAGAACGTGAACTGTTACAAGAATGTTAATTATTAGACTGTAAATTGTTACAAGAATGTGAATTGTTACAAGAATGTGAATTATTACAAGACTGTAAATTGTTACAAGAATGTGAATTGTTACAAGAATGTGAATTGTTACAAGAATGTGACTTGTTGCAAGAATGTGAATTGTTACAAGAATGTGAATTATTACAAGACTGTAAATTGTTACAAGAATGTGAATTGTTACAAGAATGTGAATTGTTACAAGAATGTGAATTGTTACAAGAATGTGAATTATTACAAGACTGTGAAATATTACAAACTTAATTACTACAAGATAGTGAAATATTACAAGAATGTTAATTATTACAAGAATGTGTATTATTTCTCCCGAAACAATTCTCACAGCAAATTGGTACAAAATTAGGTTTCATAAAGGGGTCATTTGTCAAACATATTTCACTAAATCCTCAAAAAATTGTTACTTCTTTATTATTATTATTATTATCGTTACCATCATCATTATCATTATCATTATCATTATCATTATTGTTGTTGTTGTTGCAGACACATTTTCATGGTTTTCAATAGTTTCTAGCTATCCACATGTTTTGGTGACGAGTAGACTTTGGGTAGAAAAGTAGGCATAACAAGCATTCCTTGTAGGAGATTTATGATGACCTCACTCGCATGAATAAGATGGACAACAATGCTTGTTTAGTACTGCGAGACACAAAGTCATATTTTCACGAAAGTTGGTGGGACTAAGCAACAATTTACAACAAATATTTTCAAGTTCGTATCAAGGGCTTTGAGAGGTTACGAGAAGTTATTGTAATATCATGTTGGAAATTGTTAACATCTTATGAATAATGTAGAGTAAGGTTTGACAATAACTTTCATTTTCGGTTGTTCTGTTACCAAAGGAAATCTTGTTACACAGACTTTTATTTATTTATTTATTTTTTTTTTTGGGGGGGGGGGGTAGGGGGTGGGGGGGGGGTTTCAGGGGTGAAGGAGAAGGGATGGAAAACTCTGAAGCATACCTGGTATCTGGTTCTTGAATGGCTCCAACATTTCCTTTAATTTATCGGTAAGATCTTTCTGACTGAGTAGGTCACCACCAGGGGCATTAGCATCCCCTTCCTAAAAAGAGAGGAAGACGGAAGAATATCAATACCGGTAATTTAAATGGTGTAATACAAGGCACACATACACCTTACAATCTTCACTCTTTCAATTACCATCTTTTTTTGGACAGAAATATGGTTCGTGCTTAGATTCATTGTTCTTCATGTGCCGTCTGCTCCCAGCAGGTCGTCTACGAGGCACTAATGTTTCGAAATAAACAATACAATATTCACTGTAACTTTAGAAATCTCTACAGCACTGTTATGAAAGAGCATACTTTTATCTACAAATTTTGGACACAACTTTGTTTTTTCATCATTTAATTGTAAAAGTAATAGCTGTGTGAGTTGATATAACACTCAAACAGTTGTTCGATGTGGACATAACACAAATGACTGAAGACATGGAAACATATTTCATATATTGAAATGAAATTTGTCTTTATTATGATACAAGTGGTAATCCATGTGCTACTCAAAATCTTGCTATATCACACAGGACAGGAATAATACAAAATCTTGAGGGATATGCAATATAACACCTACATCATCCATCCAATAACAAGTTGCTTAGTTGAAAAAAAAAAATCAAAATAAAAATCATACATTTATGTAGTCCTATTTTCCAGTACAGTTATCACAAATTATACACCACCCCCAAGAACATCAAATGCGATCTGGTACAAGTAACACTCACCGATAATGAAGCCAGTAGATTCTGCACATTTCTGATAGTTGTGTTGGGTGAGGGTGGGGTAGGGTCCGTTCTCCCCCCTGGTCCCCTGGGCGAGCCACCTGGATGCCCCCCTTGTGGTCCGTGGCCCGGGGGTGGCCCTCCTGGGTGTGGCCCCGGGGGTCCATGGCCCCTGGGTGACCCCCCTGGGTGCCCACCTGGTGGGTGTGCACCCATGAGGCCCATGCCGTGGCCCATACCGCCCCCTGGGGGCCCGCCGGGCGGGGCACCCAGCAGACTGCCTCCCGGGTGGTGTGGTGGAGCACCGAATTGTCCAAAATTCTGGAAGTCTGGGAAGAGTGGTTCAGGACCTGCCTCGGCACTGGCTTCCTGCAGAAAGGAAACATTAAAATTCCAAGTGAGAAATTAAATACAACTCAGAATTACTGATGACTGGTAACTCTCTTAATTGCCAAGTACATCGTCGGTGACATTACGTACCGGCGAATCTTGTATATCAAACAAATGTAACATTCGCCGGTATGTGAAATCACTGACGACATGTTTACACGCATGCATTACACTCCCATTGTATTGTTATCATGCATCAATAAAATGCTACCCGAGAATTCTTTTGCACATATACAGTAGATTCTGACAGGACAGAAATATCACAAAATAAATTGATATCAACTTTGCAGTATGTATCCGAGATCAAACGTTCTGAGACCGAGGCCGCCCCAAAACACAATCTTTCCATGGGGATTGTACAGGTGACTCATAGAGAGACCAAGTCTGAAGCCACCAGATATTGGCTTCGAGGTCGGCCTCGAATACAACACTGCAACTTTGCAACTTTTGCCTTCCACTCACGTCCTCCAATGGTATCTTTCTGGTCTGCTCGGCTCGCTTGGTCTCTGGGTCAGGTTCCTTCGGCGTCAGGGGGAGGTTCTTCTGATCAAAGAAGATCTCCTGTAGGACCAGCTGCTCCCTCTTGGCCTGAGTGATCTTCTCCTCACTCTTGGTTCCTGCTTCGGTCAGCATGCTGGCAGTGACGTCCATCCTGTACGGTCGACGCCACTATTCGAACAATTCAGAATTTAAAACCCAATTTAGATTTTAATGACAATAAAATAAATATCGAACAAGAAGTCTGAGGATGAAAAATGATTTTAAAAAAATACATATATATATAACATAAATACAACATATGAGGTGTTGACACAAGCAAAAATTGTGTGTATATTCACTTTGCCCAGCTGCACTGGGTTTTCTGAGTTGTCTCTTTCATGGGTAAGGTGCTAACCCTCCCATCCTTGGCCACTAACTGTAGAATTTGACTTTACATTAACAGAAATTACATGCAAGTAGAGTTTTACTGAACACAATGGTATAATTATTTTCATATGTATATATTTCATTTCTGAAATACTGATCTACTTTGCTAACTCATTACAACCACCATGAAGGCCAAGATCCATCTTTAATTCTTTATTTGACACATTCCAAAGTGAGCTTTTGTACAACCTAGGATTTTTATTCAATTTGCCACTTTAGCAAAATAGACAACACTTCTTTCATGCATAATTAATAGGTGTGAATTGGGTGTGAAAAGTCAAACCCTATTCAATGTTTTCATGATAATTATTGATCTGTACAAATTAGTGAACGTGGCAAAGAAAGAGTAAACTGGCCACAGAACGAGAGATCTGAATCTGTTGATGACTTACGGGGAAGAACTCTAGGGTGGAGTTGCCGTTGGTCTTGTCGTCTTCCAGGCCCGTCTTGCCCTGCTTCATGGCATTCATGATAGCTTGCTTCTCCATCAGTTTCTCATTGTGCATGGCATCTTGGAAGTCCTTTACTTTGTTGACATTCACTGTACACACAACAAAACAATGTACACATAATAATATCTGTAAAGAATCTTCACACATTTGAAAAAATATATATTTTTGTACAAAAAAATATACATACGTATTTCACACACAAAAACAGATGAGATAGGCACAAATGATATTATTTGGTGGCTCTGAAAGACTTTAGTTTTTACTTTTCAAAAATTGAAATGCCACTTTCTTGAAAGTGTTTTCTATGAAATAATCATTTAATTCTAAATTTCCTACTTTCTCTTCATTCTCCACTTTCTAAAATTGAAATACTGTTTTTGTATGTTTCTTTATATATACACTGATTGTAAGGGTGTTTATTTGTCAATTTAAGCACTATCATATAGCTCAGATTTCATAGTTTGACAACTTTTGAAGTTGAACCTCCACAATGTTACGTAGTATCTTTAAGCTGCTACACGCACCTCTCTCAGTCTCATCGAGCACAAAGTAGTAGACGTCGACCAATTCCATGTCGTCCTTCCACTTAATCGATTTCTTGCTCTTCGACGGACCAAACTTGAGGTTGCTCTTCCCCACGGTGAGGGGACGATCTTCCTTCCAGTCTTCCGCGTCGTTGTCGCCATCTTCCTTCGGTTCGGTCGGACGATCGTCTCCCTTCTCGTCCGCTTTCTTCTCCTCCTCGACGGGTTGGTTTGAGGAGTAGAATGAAACTGAGGATGCACACACAGAATAGCAGTCATAAGACATATGAATGGGGGGGGGGGTGGTGCAGTGGGAGTCGGGGGTGCTCCACATGGTTGTCAAAATTGAGAAAATGAGAGGTTTTGAAATATTTTTTAAATTATTTTGTCAGCGTTTGCCTGGCATTGGTTGATTAACAGTCACATAACCTTTTGCCTACAGCTGTATTTGAAAGAGCTGACAGCAAGTATTTGAATAACAGTATGATCCTGTGACATGAGCAAAGGTACAATGCACCTGAAAATGAAAAGTGGGACAATATCAATTGATAAAGTAAAATTACATTATAAAGTTAATGAAAAAATATTCCATGTCATGTTGAACAGATTACTTGCTTGATTTGTACTAATGATAAGCTAGTCTCTTCCACTTAAAACACAAGAAAATGAAAATATTTGATGGTATATACTTACATTTTGGAGGTTCTGGCTTAACTTCCTGTGGGTAAAATAAAGAAAAGATGTGTAACAAAATAAATTAATATAATGGTCTGAAAAAATTCATAAGATTAAAAGGAAATTTTTCTGTATTCAAATGAATATGGGTACGTCATTCTCAAATATTAAATCCCAAATCTGTGGTCAATTTGATTTCTGGAGTTAACCACATAAGATTTGAACCTGAATACAATCTAAAAACTGGCCATTCAATCTAGTTTGATACATTTATTTCCTCCAATTAATTCCATGACATCTGCTCTAATGAGAATGCCACACACTACTAACCCTTACTCAAATCCTAACTCAAACCCTACCTCAACCTCTAACCCTAACCGTAACTCTATTCTGATCTGGAAACCCAAAGGCAACCCTAATCCTAACTCTGTCTTCTAAAACATTATCAGTGGAGCAAATGTCGGGTCACCCTCCAGTTACCTAATTTTCACATTTTCAAATATTTGAATATTTCACTAAATCATCATTTCTTCTCATCCTGCAGAGCAAATTGTGTTTTACTTCAGCAGTACGATTCTAGTTCAGGCAATATATGATGTATCCCTCTCAAGGCAATTCAGTTTTACTTAATTATCAATGATTATAATGATCAAATAATGATTAACCACTCACCCACCCACCCCACGACCGACTACCGACCAAATCCAGACACATTCTTACCTCTGCCGGAGTGGGGCTCTTGGCTTTGTTGGAGCCAGTGGAATTGGTTCTTCCCACGATCTTCTTGGGCACTTTTTTCTTCAAGTCCAGGTGGGGCGTGAGAGCATCGAGGAAACCAGAACTTCTTGTACTGTCAGTGTCAATGATATGAAAACAAGAAAATAAACCATTAAGGGTTATTACTTTCAGAACTCTAAATGATCTGGGGAATGATCTTATGCAGATATCGTAGTACAGTTGCACTCTTGTTATAAAGAAGTCCTTGGGACCCATGGAATTGTTTCTTTATAATGAAATTTCTTTATATCAGGGTTGTAAAAACAATATAGAATACAAAGGAAATCCAAGATATGGACCAGAGATTTCACTTCTTTATAATGAAATTTTTGTTATATCAGTGTTCTTTATAACGAGAGTGCACTGTACCATCACAATGCATCATCATCATTTATCACAATGTATCATCATTATTTATTTGTATGGTATATTGTATACGCCATATTTTTGTGTACATATTTTTTAGACTTTTTACAGATGTATAGGAAGTTAAAAATTTTACAGAACTTTAATTCATAAAAAGACAAACATAGAAAAGTCGGAAGGGGGGGGGGGGAATTTTAGGCCATAGGAAATGTACATACTGAAATCTCAAATTTATTTAGTCTTATTTATTCACTATTGTATCCCTGACCTCTACATGAATTTTTTAAACGACACCTACGAATGGGGGACACACAACCCCATAGCAATGCAACTGTATCCCCAAAGCTGAAAGAAATAATACCCAATTCTCAAATTTGGTTAAAATATCGGAAATGGTGAATCTGTTGTACTTACATTTGGGCTTTGCGGGGATCAGCTTAATTTTGCCGTGACTGGCTTGACGGACTTCTTGACAGTTCTGGAGGTTTGGGAGGCTTCTTTTCGGTAGGAGAAAGAGATTTGCTGAACAGAGGACTGGAGATAACCACAATCAAAACATTTATATCGTCAGAATAATCATTGGTATTACAAGAAAATGAACAAACATCATCATATATGAATCCATTTGTGATGCTCAGCCGTCGAACACAAAACTGCCAAGAAATTCAGCACACACATCCCTTGCAACGAAATCCAAAATCTGCATAATTATTTTTTTCAAATATATTTTATCTCTAAGTACTACAATTTATGCAAATTTACACTCAAAAATCCTTTATGGCCAAATTGAAGAAACATCATAAATGAATTCATTTGTGATGCTCAGTCGCCAAACACAAGTCCAACTAGAAAGTCAGCAGACACATCTATTGCAATGGAATCTGTAAGTCTGTAAAATCATATTTTCATAAACCAGTATATAATTATCTCCAATTACTATGATTTATGCAAAATTTAGGCACAAAAATCCTTTTGGGGCTTATAAGTCAGCTCACATATCTTGGTATGTTATAATTTCATGCACAAATATTTTTTATCCCTCATTTAATTTTTTTCATTACAAAAAAGTTACACGTCATTTTTTTTTCTTTATGTCTTTCTCTGTTCATTGAATTGTGTATTTCTATGTTTGTTTCACTGTTGTTTTTGATCTAAAAAAAATGAAATCTATTATAGGCCATTATCTAACAATAATCACCCAAACTGATTAATTACAGTGATTATAATGAGAAGATAATCAGCAGCTTTATGAATTCCATAAAGGGGGATAGACTAAGCTTAGGGTTGAATTTGTATATAAATGATAAACATGAGCCATTTGCAGACATTGTCTAAGAAAGACATCACGATAATGTCTCCACTTCCCACAAATTTAGTCTTAAAAGTTGAACAAAGCATAAAAAGAAAAAAAAAGTACAGTGATATCCCTGTATATTCCAGATTGTGTGAAAAGTCAAGGCTTACAATATTTCTTACCCATCTTTTTTGACAGTTACTGGCGGTTTGGGCTTCTCAGTTTTGACGAGAGGTTGGACGGCCGGCTTCTTCTTGACCTTTGGCAGTGGTAATTCGGAATCCTTTTCTAATCCTGTCAGGGATCACAATAAAGAAGGTCAAATGATTAAGAAATGATCACACTTTGTAAAAGTGAGGAGCTTGAGAAGTCTGAATAAAAAAAATCACACTGGGCTTGTTTTTTTCAGTGTGGTTTAAAATGTACCAGTAGTTCATACAAATATAGAAATGACTGTAAAGTTTGTCATCAGTTTTATCAAAATATTACAAATGTAGAGATTGTGGAGTGACAAGAAGATTTATGAGTGTTAATTCACAGGAAGGGAACATTGAATGACAGTAAGAAAATCTGTCACAATTGATCTAATTGTGAAAATTACAAAAACATGATTCCTTTTTTCTTTAATCAAATAGCAAATACGGATAAGAAATTATTCTTGTGATTAGTGAATTAGATATAGTCAAGATATAATTGTGCAGAAGCGACACCACAGATGAAAAACACAGCATCATCAGCCACCAAAATGAAGCGAAGATTGGCACCACGAATCTGCATACCTGTCGATCTAAACTTTGTGTGCGCTGGCCTGACGACTTTGGCCGGTTTCTTCGTCTTGGCCGCGGCACTGTCCGCCTTGGCTTCCGCTTCCTTTCTCGCGGCCTCCGAGTTCGCTTTCGATCTCGTCATCGGAGAAGTTTTCGTGGCAGTTTTGGCATGTTTGCCCGATTTGTCGGTGGCATGTTTTGATTTTGAATCACTTTTCGAATCACCACTAGTCCTATGAGCATCCTGCGATTCACCAGTATCCATTGGCTCACTGCTAGCCGACTCAAGTTTGAGTTTTTTCGAAACGGGTTCCTCACTTTCGTCATCGGCGTCCTCCCCATCCACACTATTTGCATTTCTGTCCGTGGGCGAGGCGTGTTTCTCAGTCTTTTTCACCTTCTTTTTCTTTTTGACCGTTGACGGTTTGTCCTTCTCCTTTTCTGTAAGTACAAGCGTAATGGGAATAGTCATGAGGATTGAGGAATGTTCATACAACTTTTACACGTAAACATGTCTCCAAAAATATTACACATGAAAATCATTGTTTTATCATAGGAATTTCATATTCAACCTAGTTACATGTATAATGGGTATTTTTATGAAGCTAAAAGACCATACATTTCAATACCATTTTACTTCATTTGGTTAAGTAAATCCAGAGACATGATGAATTTTCTGCAATTATACAAATCACTTTTGTGCCACTTTCCACTCGTTTTACATATTCCATACATTGTTTAAACTTTTTTTTTAATTTCTCACCAAATTCTCAAAAAAATTAAAACATTTTCAGAGTGTGTAATTTAAAGAGAATTAATAGATGACATAATGTAGGTCTATCGGAAAACACAATACAAGGAAATTTAATTTTTTCACCATTTACCAATGTGATAAACTGCCTTTAATAAAATAACTCTTGAAAGGTATCCACAGCATTGTTCTTGCAGGCTTATATACTGTATGTTCAAGAAAAGTAATGGTATATGTGAAGGGGGGGGGTATTGCAGGGGTACAATCTTGTGCTATGTACTGTATTTGTTCATCTTTGTTTTGTCACTGCTGTACACTTATTGTTCTCTTTGAAGATATGGAATAAACCTGAACTTGAATAAACAAAACTATTATTACTCACCTATATTGGAAGTTTTAATCACAGCCATCCATGCAGTCACTAAGTTATCAGCCTGTGTCTTGAGTTCTGTTTAGGGATAAGGACAAATGACAAGATGTTGAAACTGAAGTGAATGCAAAACATACTTATTTCCCCGACTAATACTAACTAACTACCTAACTACCTACCTACCTACCTAATTAACTAAATAAATACATGAATAAATAAACAATTTACTAAACAAATCAATGAATACGACAACTGCCACAGGCAAAGAGTAATTAACAAGTTACAAATAATGATGAAAGAATGGAAAAAGAATCTACATAGGGTCTGGCATAATTTTGGCTGTAGTTTGTGATTATATAATAAAAGATGAAGCTACCTCCATGTGCAATTTATTATTTAGTGCTATATTTTGTAATTGTCTATTATATTTGTTTGAACCAAACAGGCAGAATATGATTTTTGGGCCAATGTTATTTTAATTTGTACATGACAATAAACTTTGAATATATAGAGACTACAGCAAAATTAGTATCATTGCATCTGAATTAACATGCTTTTCAAGTCCACAATATCATGCTTAGGAGTTCAACGATCCAAACAATGGCATAAAACGCAGCGACGGTGTGTATTTCAATTGAAATTGAAATGAACTGATTTGTAATTTCAAATAGATACTGGCGCATGAGAAAATATCAAATATCTACAACGAGATACAGCCAATTTTATTGGCCACGATGTCGGGCGTATAACTCACTTTCTTCTCCGTCTCCTTTGCTGATTGACTTGATAATTTTGGCAGTGTTATTCTGGCAAAAGAAAAATGAAACACAAGGCATCCATGGTTATCAATAGTTTTGTTTTCCAATTGAACCTAATGGCAAGCAGAAAAATTCATCGAAGGGAATCTAACATCTCATTATGCCCATTACATGATGAAAGCTGATGAAAGAGTCATTGTTGCATCTACAAAATGTACTGAACATAGACATACTGTGCTCATATGTATTTTACTGAAAGATTCCTGGCGATTCGAAATCAGCATACTAGTTGTGCCATGGGGCCTGTAAACAAGTGGCATGCAAATATCCACTGCCACTACGGAGTCCCCCAATGTGACACCCTAAATTGTAAGATTCTGGTTACACTGCTGGTTCATATTCCTATGGGCTTACTACATCATATTACTTTCTTTCACTTTCAGCCTTACGGAAACACTGTTGATTTCCTGTATGAATAACTCAAAACTGAATAGTTGCGTTAAGAATAAATTTGGAATGTAATATAAATGCAAGAAATCTTGGAATATCGCTATACTTGTAACACAAACAGTTAGCCTTATATCATTTTATAAACTAGAGTTTATCAGCCTATTTCATTTTATATACTAGAGTGTATCAACACTGTAAAAAAAAGTAAACTATCTGTGAATGGTGACCATTTTTCTGTTACCTTTTTCAGGATTTCAATGGTGACTGGCATTCGTTCAAAGACCTTGATGAGTTCAGTGATGACAGGACTGTGGTCACCAGTCTTTGCTTCTTGTAACCAAGTGTTGAGAAGCTCCCAGCCTCCTTCCTCGATAAATCTAGTAACAGAGATAAATTAATTCATTCATTCATTTATTAAAGGGAATTGACAAGATTGGAAGAAGTTCTCAAGTTAGGACACAACGTTCCCAAAATCAAGTATATTATTTGAAGTCTCTGCTGTGAAAATTTCAGAGTCTTACAATTCCTCTTTGTTGTAGCATCATTATTAGAAAATGCTGTGAGGGTGAAATTTGTTGTGTAGCTTTCTGTGGGATCAATTTCTATCAGGGCCAGAGATTAATTAATACAGGACGCCTCAAGTACATAAATTCAAGGCAAATTCTTCCAGCTTGAATATACACTCTAGCCAGTGTATATATTGGTATATTTCGTTCTTGAGGCATTTCCGACTTCTTCCAATCATGTCACTGCCTTTAAAGGTGATAGGTATATATCAATAGCTTGATCCATCCATCCATCTATCCATCCACCCCGCAATCAATCAATCAATCAATCAATCAATCAATCAATCAATCAATCAATCAATCAATCAATCAATCAATCAATTAATCAATCAATCATCAACAAACCAATAAATGAATGAATAATATTATCAGTCTTCAAAATAAACTAAATGCAAATATCAAATGAAAGTGTAAAATTGTAAACTAAGTGAACATGCTCAGCTGAGACTAAATAGGCATAAACCCTCCCAGTACCACTGAACAAAACTCCATAGATTTTGCAATGAGTGTGTACTGAAAGGGGTAATTCTAATCTCGCCATCAAATAATACAGATATCAGCCACTAGCAAACAAATAAGATGCCATTGTATTTTCAGTAGCATACACCGTACATGGTATGTTTGGCGTTTCAAGAGGGAAGGAATAGTGTCCATGCCATCATTCAGCAGGCTTGTAAATTTGAAAGTGTGTTTCTTTGATTGTTTATTAACCCTCATCCTAAGATCAACTTGCAATATAGAATGGTGTAAAATACTGTCACTACAGACCCCCCCCCAAAAAAAAAGAAAAAAAAAGAAAGAAAAAACAACTTTAACATTATTTTTATGTTGTGCACTGGATACAATGGTACCCTGGGATTCCACATGGTACTTTAAACATAAAACAAGTTTCTTGACGAGATTCAGACTGGATTTAGTGTGAATTCCCTCCCCCCTCCCCTTCCACCTCCCCTTCCACCTCCCCTGGACTGAGACTTACCTTTCGCGAGTTTCCTTGTCACTCGTCGACTGTAGGATGTTCATGTAGATGCATCGACTCACCATCTTTCTGGCACTCTTCATGAGTCTAGATAGAAATGAAAAATGTCAGAAATGTGGTAGAACTATCAATTTGGTGAATTGTAACATAACCCACACAAGAACCCATTATTTAATGTTTGCAACTTCCTAATAGCAAAATTCAAATTTTATGAGTGGTATCGCAACATGCAGGCTACTTAACCCTAACCCAATTCCCACACCACCCAACCCCCCGCCCGAGTACTTGACGTTATGTGCAAAAGTCTGCAATGTGAAACGGTCTTGAGGTATGGTTCCATGTTGTTAGTTTCATTTTTATATATTTTTTTTACTATAATTCTAGTTACCTTCAATCATCAAAACTAATTTGTTTCATATTATAATGCGAAAAAAAATTCTGCAACATATTTGGATAAAACACAATAAAAAACAAAAGGTGAAAAACAATGAAATTCCTGAAATAAATAAAATACATAACAAATTATTCAACACCACAATTCTTTTTCAGGGAAATTTTTAGCTATCTCATAAGATTTATACTAAAAAAAAATGGCATTCCTAGACCTGTTTTGAGTTATAACGAATATAAGTCCTTCATGCATAAATTATAGCTCAGCATATACTTAATTTAAAATAGAAAAATCAATACCCTTGATTAAATGATCATATACATGCAGTTTACATCTGAAAACCTTTGTTTGTGCAAAACATTTGTAACAAATGTGCCATCTGTGGCTATGACTCCCTTCACCAACCCCAAAACCCCCCCCCCCCAAAAAAAAAAAAAATCTGAAATCTCAGTAACTTCTATAAACTTCAACACCATTAAAGCCCTAAGTTTAGTTTTGGGGATTTTTTGTTATTTGATTATAACCCTGCAATAACTAGATTCTGAATGTCCTTTAGTTTTTTTTTAAATTAATTAATGAAAATCTCGTGGAACAACCCAAAATTTACTAGAGGCTTTCAAGTTACATGTGTTATACCTCAATCAAGCAGACCACTCTTTCGAGAGTACATTACTCATATAACATTACTGTAAGTAATAATATGGTCAAAATGTCGGGGCGTCCCCGACATTTTTCATTAATTAATTTTAAAGTTATATTAGCTCCTTTCAGAGAGGTTATAATAATAATCCTTTTAACCCTTAAGATGCTAATAAATGTAAATTTTGGAACCTAATAATTAAATAAAAAAACTACTAGACATTCAGAATCTATTATTGCAGGTTATGACTTGGCATAAAGATCCAAATAACATTTGGGCTTTAACACTGTTACATATCTAAGGAGTCACAACTTTTGACCACCATTCAGAAATTAGTCCCCCTTGCAATAAATAAAACAATTCCATACTTACACCATGATTTTGGAAACCTCGTTCACACTTTTTATGCCTCCCTCATTGGACAAAAGTGATGACAGTGCCTTGAGGAGTTGGTACGGATCAACTGGATTTCCCGCCTGAAATATTTAAAAAAATTGCACAAAAATTGGTGAAATATGTTCTACAACAAAAGTACCAAATTTCTCATCAATTATGCATTATCTAGTGTTCAAAATTAAACTCAGCACTTTTGGGGGCTCACTTTATTGATTACTCAAGTGTAACTGCTTGGCACATAACGCACACTGCATACTGGTTACCAGTGTTGAATATAGTCACTCGCTGTGCTTACTTTGAAATGATTGGGGTGAGTACATGTATGTATATACATTTTATAGACATATAGAAATATGCATTTGTATTTTTTTTCCATCATTGTGGCACAGTGGGCAAGGC
>JZLH01S0526961.1:8936-19222 GCA_001188425.1 Eucidaris tribuloides
AAAGAGATAATTCGCGCCAATAATCACGCGCTAGTCCAACTATTTGTCCGTAGAATTTATTTCAAGTAGCATTACTCGGTTCTTTTCTACTCGAGAGGGATGTAACTTCTTGCGTAAGCGTGTTAAGTGATTAAATGAAGACAGCCAACAAAACAAAAATAGAATCCGAAAGGAGACGACGATAGGAGGAGGAGAAGAAGAAGAAGAAAAAAAAGAAGAGAAGAGAGAGAAGAAGAAGAAGGAGAGTAGGAGAGAGGTAGGAGGAGAGGCTTGGCTAAGCTTAAGTTCCTTCCTCCTCTCCTCGCTCTTGCTTCTTCTTCTCTTCTTCTTTTCTTCTTCTTCTTCTCTTCTCCTTCTCCATTCTTCCTCCTGCTGATACGCTCAAGACTAGTTAACATCCCTCGAGAGAAAAGGACGCGAGGTAACTTTGAAATTAAATTCACGACAAAATGTGCGACTAGCGGGAATTTGGTCGCGAATGTCTTCGCAATTATTCTGATGGAAATGTGCGAAATCGCAATCTCGTCCGCGAACATTTGCGCTAATATTCACGACGGTCGCAATTTCGTCTGTAATGTGTTTGGCCAATATTTGCGACAATTACGACTCGGCGTAATATTGCGAAGATATTGACGCGACTATTGTGCGTACTCCGCAAGATTGTGTGAATATTAGTCCGAGGATCCGATTTACGATGTCCCTTCGGCCACGGTCATGAAATAGCAGGATGGAAGAAGTCTTTAAAGCGCCAGTATTGTTTTGATATGGTAAAAATGAATTCGTTGCAATTATATTTTCAGAAGACCATCATCAAATCAATGCCCTGAAAATTGCTCGCCTGAATGTAAATTCGGGGGGGGGTGGGAACCCCGACATTTCCATAGGTAATGTAAACATAGCCACTAGATTGTTCTGCTATAATTGAAACATCACAATTTGTGCACTGACACGAATTCTTAGTAGGTCTGGATGTGTTTTTCAATGTCTGGGTGACAATGAAGACTTTGTGAAGATTGGCGGAAAAAGTGTTTGATCGACAAAACTATAACTGGGCTTTATAGCGCAAGTTTAGTTTTGGCGTATTTTTTCATATGAAAGCTTTTATGCCTAAAGTCATTGCACACCAATAACAGATTCTATACATCTTTCCGTGTTTTTTAATCATATGCAATGAAATCTCGGGGTCCCCCATATGCAATTTCTAAGCGACTTTCCTTATCTTCATGGTTAGAGTTTGCAACACAATGAACTGGAACTAAACCGTTGTTTTTTGGCTACATTTTTTGCCATTGTAACAAATCTGCATGCTGTATATACTCATTGAAACGAGATTTATGAGTATCAAAGGTTTCTCTTTAAGGTTAGATGAAATATGTGACCGAAGATCAATTGTTATGCACGGGAATCTGATTCCCCGAAAGACTTGCCTTTTGGGTAAAAAAAAAAAAAAATCTCGTGAAGATCCCCGTTTTCTCCCATTTTCGCTCTGACTCTTGGCCGCTTCATAAATGAACAGATGCGGGCCATCTATAAATAATGACAGACGAGTATGATGTATGCGGGAAGTCTGAGGATTCTAAATACAGGAAAAAATAAAATTTTATTGGCTAGGAGAAGGTCCGCGAGATTGGCATAAGAACAACCTAACACGAGACTAATCTTCTCTCTAGTACTGCTGACTTTCCCAGGCTCTAGAATCAACGCAGTCGTTATTTATTGTGGCGTCTCGGTGTGAATGTAGACTGCTCCTACACAAGTCGTGTGAGAGCAGTAGTGGCATGACCTGTGCGTATAACCCTCGTATTTCTTCTACCCAGAGGAGGCGTTTTTGTGCTAAACAATTGATATGCGCCCACCGAGATTTGTAATTAATTACATAAATAAAATGTAAAAAAACCGATAAGACATTCAGAATCTGTTTGGTTGTGATATGACGGCATTTGGCATAACCGGCTTTCCAAAAATAAATAAAAAAAATATGGCCAAACTAAACTTGTGCTTTAATTGGGATACAAACTTTCTAGAATGCCGGGCAATGGCTTCTGTGCTGTCATAAATTTATGTCAAATCGCGCCTACATATCACAAACGAATGCACAATCAGTTCTCATTTGTGACAGGCCGAATTTGTTTTGTTAGCTGTGTATGGGCATGCCATTTTATCAGGGCACCAGATGATTCATATCTCTAAAGTGGTAAATGGACGCTTGTTTTTGCCACTAAGTAAACACATCAAGACAGACCTTCGCACGCAGGAGATACTTTCCAGCTACCACTGTACATGTACGTGTATACTATTGGTATATGTTATCAATGCTATTTTTTTTTTAGGCATTATAAACTTCTCCCAATCATGTCGAATGCCTTTAACATCCTATTCTACGTCAGGCTCATACCATGCAAAATCATACCCCAGGAGAGGTAATCCGAAAAGAAAATTGTTTATGGTGAAAATCGCTGCGACAGCAATAAAAAGTGTGCAAGTGCCAAAAGTAAGGATTGGTTCTCGTGGTTCAGTCGAATCTACAGACAGAAAACGAGCTGGTATCCATCCCTCGTCTGTTCCCATTTTCCTTATGCATTATTGTTTTTCCCTAACGGGGTGTTTACCGGAAAAGGAGGATATGGTGGTAGTTTTATGAAAAGCGGGGGGGGGGTGAGGGCGTTTGAATACCTCAAGCCAACCCACTCCTTGGTAAGGAGCCTTGTAGACTTCCGTATAAGCGAGATGATTTTGTCAATCTGTATACATGCTCTATGTAGCTGGGCTACTCACATAGAATTGCAAAGGTGGGAAAAGCGCTCGTCTTCGTATTGGAAGCCTAACGAAAAGTGGGTAAGCGCAGAAGAGGCACGTTGACCATGTTCCTCTCCCAACATGTCAGAATAAATGCTACAGTTACAGATGAGACAAAATGGTAGAACAAAAAATGCACCAAACCAGTATTCAGACCGGTGAAGGCCGGCTTAGTGACCCTGGACACGGTCGCGAGGGCTAATCTTGCGCATTACACTTTCCTGATGCTTTTCAGCGTTTCCGTCATCGATAAACATTTTGCACTGATGTTGGGCGGAAACTGTGTACGAATCCCAAGCATTTTGAACCTTTTGTAAACGCCTTTGCGGCGAAATGTTTCATCTGAGACGTCTACTCCTCTCCTCCCCATTATCCCCATTGTATGCAGTGGATCGTGATAAAAAAAAAAAATTCTTTAAATCAGTCAGTGTATAGAAAGAGTGTTTTTACACTTATTATATAATATTGTTATGATAGCTTTCTATATCAACGTTGTTTGTCTTGTGGCTATTTGTCATTTGAAAACATAAATGGATTTCTTTCTCTCTTGTTTCATCCTTGGTCTTCTCCTCAGGCCATCTCCAAATACCAGGCTGCCGAGAAAAGCTAGACGCACTATTGGCGGTACTGGGGTCGATAGCGTGCGAGTTTCTGTTGGTGCTCGATTATCAGTGGAGGGATGCTTGTAAAAATCATAGAAATTAGGCTACGCTGAAGCTTTGGTTCATACTGACGAACGTTCCTCACTTTCCAGTACACTGTAGATGTAGGCTTGGTTATTACAGATTAACTGAGAGTTAACCCAGGACGATACAACTGGTGGTGAATAATCCAAGCAATGTTAACTGGGAATGTTATTTTAAAAAAGAACACTCCAGAAGTGTGGAAGTAACCCGATCATTTCTTTAATCCCCTTACGGCGAAAAACTGTGTTAACTTTTGGTTAAACAGAAGTTGTTTGTTTTTTGTTTATGAATAACATTTCTCGGATAGGCATATACCTCCCATCAAAAACATTATACAACTATTTCACACTAATGGCGAAAATTGCCACTTTAACAAGTACTGTAGCGTTCTTAAATAAATGATATAAATAATAAATATCATTTAAAAAGCCGCTGATATCAGTTTCTAAGTGCTATAGAAAAGGTTGCAACGATATAGAGTAAATAGATGCGATGAACAAAAATATTCTACAGTTTGTAACAGCAAATTATACAGTAAATAAAGTAAGAACATTAAAAACATAACTAAAATAACAACGATAAAATTACGCCGATGAGTGAATAGGTGGGTTTTGAGTAGTTGTAAATACAGGTAAATTTGATTTCCGGTGTGAGAAGTTTTCGTAACTGCGTAGTAAATATGTGTTTGGCCATGTATATATAGCATAAAAATGACATATTTAAATGGGCGGGGGCTAAATGAATTTAAAAGCACTCAAATCCGATTCAAAAGCATACAATTGGTATTCCTTCTGGAAAATACTTTAGTGCAAATGGACAAAACTAGATCAAGTACAGCAGCATGGGATGCCACGGATACTGGTGCTACGCGCGCTCTACAAAATTAAGGTCGCCGCCCGGTGCTGCAGCCCAACTAAACATTCAAAGGGTGCTGATGTTGACCGGTGTAACACCCCTACTTTTGCATTGACGTGACACCTTAAAACCACAACGGTTTTGTGTACCTGAATTGACTTTTTTGTTTTGTTTTGGTGTTTGCGTTAGGGTTGATGACCCTTTTGTTGTTTTCCTTATTACATCAATTTGCAGCGCTTCAGCATCCACAAATAACAATAATTACCTATGGCCTGACAGGAACGCATGGAAATAGTTTATAATGAGTTTATGATAAGTTTTTTTCTTGCTCTGTCCTCTCAAATTACCTGCTTCTCAGAATGCAAAACCATTTTATCTATTTTTTAAACCGGTAAATGAATTGCAGGCAGCTATTTTCAGCCCATGCAAATTGGTACGCAAACTAGAGAACAGCTCTGAAATTGTTGTTAATTATTTTAATACCGGAATAAACGTGTAACAAACCAGTGGCAACTTCCACAATAAATTCTTGGCCTGCATCCGCCCTTTCTCGCCAAAAACAAAAAATAGATCAAAGGATAAGAAATAAAGCAAACGCGGCAAACAAAAAGGCATCTGTGATTCTCAGTTCTTTGTCTTACGAATAAAAATGACATTTATTCTATATTCGCACAAAACGAAGATGATCTGAGTACAACTCTGGGCACCGGAGCTGCGTGCACACCTGCTGCTAACATCCTTAACCATGTGTATACAGTTACAATTGTACATATAATAACGATTTAAAATTCACATGTAAGGTTGGTGGAACTATGTTGCAATGAATGAGAGGGTTAGTTTAATCAAACCTAGAGGCAAATATGATATTAAGTTTAACATTTTCTGGTAAAACTAACCCAACCTGGCAACATCAGAACTTTACTAGCCTTTACTAGAGTTTTGCGATACGTCTCCCATTTCATATTATGAGAATTATTAAGGGTTCGATGAGCAAAGACATTATTGGGCCTTATTTTGTTGAGTGTGTTTTCAAGTTGCATGAATGTTTCATGCGCTTTTATGCATCTTAATATCCAATCGACCATTCCAGTACTTTCTAAT
Organism: Eucidaris tribuloides; assembly: GCA_001188425.1. Lineage (NCBI taxonomy): Eukaryota > Metazoa > Echinodermata > Echinoidea > Cidaroida > Cidaridae > Eucidaris > Eucidaris tribuloides. The sequence goes on from JZLH01S0526961.1 coordinate 14,375, forward strand.
AAAATCTATATCATCCAGAACCTCAAGAAGTTTGATATATATGATTTCTTAGTGAAATGAAAATATGAGTTTGTTGTTTATAATTTTTAACGTCATTGATCATTGCATGAAAAAGTGAACGTACTTAGTACCTATACTATCTATAATAGATACATGTATATGTATTCACATATCATTTGGTTGTGTGTGTGTTGTGTGTGTGTGTGTGTGTGTGTGCATGGTGTGTGTGTGTGTGAGTGGATGTGTGTGTGTGTGTATATTATATGTGTGTCGTGCCGTGTGTGTGCGTGTGTGTGTGCTTGTGTGTGTGTGTGTGTGTGTGTGTGTTGTTTTGTGTGAGTGAGTGTGTGTGTGTGTTATATGTGTGTGTGTGTGCGTGTGTGTGCGTGTGTGTGCGTGTGTTGGTGTTTTGTGTGTGTGTGTTTGTGTGTGTGTGTGTGTGTGGGATCAGTCATAATCGTGCACATCATGTCGACATCAGCAACGGCATCTCGAACTGATGTGTGTGTGTGTGTGTGTCTGTCTGTCTGTCTGTCTGTCTGTGTCTGTGTCTGTGTCTCTGTGTGTGTGTGTGTGTGTGTGTATGTGTGTGTGTGTTGTGATGTGGTTTTGTGTGTCGGTGTGTTACGATCTATCATGCCAAAGAAGGGAGGAGTGGGGGAAGGAGGAGCTCAGGCAAAGCAAACACCAGCTAAGCAACCTGACAAATTTATTAGTGTTTTTTTAAGTACTATAGCAGTACTACTAGTATAGTAGTCAGTAGTGTAGTAGTAGTAGTAGTAGAATAGAAATAGTAGTAGTAATACACTAGCTATTGAGCTAGTAGTACGTAGTAGTAGTAGTAAAGTTGTAATAGTGCTAGTAGGTCTATAGTAAGTAACTAGAGTAGTAGTAGTCGTCAGAGTAATGGTAAATTATTAGTAAGAAATAGGCAGCAACAGGCAGCGTGGTAGTGTAGTAATAGTAGAAGTAGTATAGTCAGTAGGTAGTAGTAGTAGTAGTAGTAGTAGTAGTAGTAGTAGTATCGTAGTATAGTAGTGGCAGTAGTGGGTAGTAGTAGTAGTAATATAAATAGCGTAGTAATAAGTAGCTAGTAGTTAGTAGTAGTATAGTAGTAGTAGTAGATAGTAAGTAGTAGTAGTAGCAGTAGTGGATAGAAGTAGTAGTCAGTAGTAGTAGTAGTAGTAGTAGTAGTGGCAGTATGTAAGTAGTGTAGTTAATAAGTAAATAGTAGTATTAGTAGTAGTAGTAAGTAGGTAGTAGTAGTAGTAGTAGTAGTAGTAGTAGTAGTGTAGTACAGTAGTGATATGAAGTAGTAGTCAGTAGAGTGTAGTGGTAGTTGTGGTAGTAGCTGGTAGTAGTGGTAGTATAGTAGTAGTAGTAGTATAGTATAGTAGTAGTAGTAGTAGTAGTAGTATTAGTAGTATACGTAGTATTATCCCGATCAATTCAATTCATTCAGCATTTTATTTTAAATAAAAATCTAATAAAAAACATTTAATGAAAAGTAACTCGTTAGCACGCTTTGAAGCAAGAGCTTGTAGCAAGGGTCACCATTAAGAAACGTATACATAAAAATCTAAATATCCCTTAATCCAATTACACCAAATATGGAATGCATTATAATTATGAAGTGTACCCAGTAAGAATTAAATACGTGAAAACAATATATTATAAAGATAACTGAAGTACAATAAATAAATCGATGAAATGAAGAATTGTACATTGTAGCAATTCTGTGGACAAAATTCCTTAGCGTAAAAAAGAACACACAATAGGAATATTCATGGACTTATCGCCAAAGCTGTTCGACACAATATAGACATAATATCCTCATCCATAAACTGGAAACTAATGGATTAGAGGAAAGCCTGTCTGGTCAAGATTAGTTAGCATATAGATTACAATTGTTTCTTATAATTCTGGCAACCGTCGCAACTTCTTAACGTAACATGATGATGTCCACAGGCTGCTATATTAGGCGCTCATACCTTTTCTTAATTTACGTCAACGATATGTCACTCTGCTCCTCTCGCTTACGTAGGATCATCTTGCCGGACGAAACAAACATCTTCTACTCTCTAATCACTTGAAACCTTAACTACAATCATATAACTCAGAATTACCAAATCATCTCGGTGGTTAAATGGCAACAAGCTTTCATTAAAATATTAACAAAACCAATTTTATGTACTTCACAATACTCACTCAGAATGCTTTTCTTACAATAGATTAATGACGACGACTTCCATATTGAAAACAGAACCAGCAAATTCCTGAGGAGTGAAATAGACTCGAATCTCACTTGCGTAATACCCTCACTTCAAAAGAAGTTTAAGTATTTTTATATAAAGCTTAAATATTTTCTACCACAAAAGTCATCCCTTTATAACCATTAATTCTGCCTTTATGTCATAAAATTTGAACTTAGCATCGGGTAACTGTAGCAAGACAGAAATCGGCAAACGCTGTTTCTTCTTCAGAAAGGGGCCGCTGTCGTATTTGTATCGATTCCACCATTATTTGTCCATACTGATCCCGTCCTCTTTTACTACTACAGACTCTTAAATTAGAACATATCCACACTTTTCAAACGCTTTTCATGTCAAATTCTCCATAAATTTATCCCCAGCAACATTTGCAGAATATGCTTTACACAACATAAAAAACATTCCATTCTTATCCCACAGCGTCAAATTCCTCGATCTCCATATACATAAGAACCCCAAAATCTCTTTTAGCTCATAAGCTATAATGTACCACGGTCCGCCGACGTTTGGAATACCCTACAGATTCATAAAACAGTATGCGCTTCCACTCTTCTTTCAAAGCCGTAATGAAAAGTATCTGCCTTTCACAATAGAATCATTGAATGAAATGCAATCTCCAATAATTTGGCATTTTTCTGTCAAGATTTCATCTCTGTTTATATGACTGAACATTATTATAACTTTTTTTTTCTATAAGCATAACAGCATTTTGATCGACTTATACTCATCCTGGCTCTACTCAATAACACAAACCCTTGCCACGAACTCCTGGCACGCACCACTCACGCGGACAGCAATATGAAACATAATAGCCTTAGGGACACTTAATTAGCAATTCGCTTTCAAACTTGTCTTGACTACAAAGTGCATGCCTCTAGGTATTTATCCATGTAGCTCGTCATCTCTTTTTGGCGCTATGCGTGAGTGAAGCACCGCTATAGATGTTGGTGCCTTCTGGGCAATTTCAGTCTCCAATACAAATAAGCTAATATCACAGTGCAATAAGCTTGTCTGAATTATGCACTTGGCTTCTTCTATGCCGAGACTCGTTATTAACGGCCGGTATTTAAGTACACTAGTAATATGTAATTAACTTATTTCGCAAATGCGCAATTCATGTAAGTATTGATAAGGTTCCGTGCACTTAAAAAATGATCATCTTTGTGTTCAGTATTCAAGTTAGTTTCATTATGTATCGTTAGTCGTCTCTTTACCTTGTCAAATGATTGCAGGTGTCTTGTTACTAGGAGATTTTAAAATGTATTGTAAATGAAATTCATGACTTTTGTATATATTGCATTGAACACCTGAATAATGCAGAAAAGTAGATCTGCCCACAACCAGCATTGAAATTACTGGAGATATGGAACATTTATGCAACTGAAGCGAAATTATTAGTGTAGTACTAGTGTAGTATAGCTAGTATAGTAGTAGTAGTAGTAGTAGTAAGAAATAGTAGTATAGTAGTTGTAGTAGCAGTACTCTCTATAGTAAGTAGTATAAAAGTAGTAATAGTAGTAGTAGTTAGGCCTATTAGTACGTATCGAAGTAGTAGTCTCGTAGAGTAATAGTAATAGTAATTAGTAGACAATAGCAGACAGCAGCAGTGGTGTAGTAGTATAGTAGAAGAAGAAGTAGTAGTAGGGGGCAGTAGAGTAAGTAAAGTAGTAGTAGTATAGATAGTATATTTTTTAATCAATGTAGTAGTAGTAAGTAGTAGCAGTAAGTAGTAGTGTGAATGGTAGTATGTAGAAGTAGTAGTAGTACGTAGTAGTAGTAGCAGTAGTATAAGTGGTAGTAGTGGTAGTAGTAGTAGGCAGTAGTAGTAGTGTGTTGGTAGTAAGTAGCAGTAGTAGTAGTTAGTAGTAGTAGTAGTTAGCAGTAGTAGTAGTGGTAGTCAGTGGTAGTAAGTAGTAGCAGTAGTAGTAGTCAGTAGTATAATAATAGTAGTAGTAGTAGTAGTAGTAGTAGTATTGTAGTAGTGAGTAGTGTAGTAGTAGGTAGCAGTAGTAGTAGTAGTAGCATAGTAGTAGTGATAGAAGGGTAGTACGTAGTAGGCAGTAGTAGTAATTAGAGTATGGTAGTAGTGGTGTCAGTAGTAGTAGTAGTATAGTAGTTGTAGTAGTAGAAGTTGTAAGTAGAGTAGTAGTAGTAGTAGTAGTATGTAGTAGTGGTAGTAGTAGAAGTGGTAGTAGTAGTATATAGTAGTAGTAGTAGTAGTAGTAAGTAGTGGTAGTAGTGGTAGTAGTAAGTAAGTGTAGTATGTATATGTGTGTATGTGTGCACGGTATGCGTGTGTATGTGTGTGTTTTGTGTCTCTGTCTGTCTGTGTATTGGGTAGGTGTTCTGTTTACGTTTTGTCGATCGGACTGTTGGTGTACCTGCAAAAATCATGCCTTGTAAGTGCCCTCTGAAAGGACGTAAAGACATAATTATGAAGACACAATGAATGACACAATTTACGTAAAGACATAATTATGAAGACACAATGAATGACACAATTTTCAGGCGAAAATAATGGTTCTCCATCGTGGTGCTGTAGATGGATTATGATTTATTTTTCTTAATTCGCATACTT